>VYZT01001306.1:0-39460 GCA_013400735.1 Pomatostomus ruficeps | reverse complement strand
TTTTTTTTTTTTTTTTTAGTTCATTCTCTGAACTTGAAATAAGGACTTCTGGGCTCCACTCTTATTCCTGCTGCATACAAGATTTGGACCAAATATTTTTTCCCCCATTGCTCTTCACTTTAATTTCTTTTATAGAATGAATGCCACAGTTTGTCAGTCTCAGTTCAGATTACATATTCTCCCTGCATTTACAAGATGGTCTTTCACAGCATGCTCCTGTGACTTCAGCCTGTTTCTTCAGAGCCAGCAATGCATGAGATGCTGCCAAGTGTTAGCATTATTTCACTGTCATCCCTGTGATCTTTTGTACTTGCTGTTTCACAGAGGGTTTGCAGAAGAATCTCAGTTCTCTCTCAAAGACTGTTCTAGCTTGCATTGCTATGGAGGAACAAGGGATCAAAAAGCTAAAAAAGAGACTGAATATTGATTTTTTTTTTTCATTTAATGATTTATAAGTCAACCCAAAGGTGTTTAGCAGGTAGGCATTACTGTCACCACCATCATCTTCTCTCCTTGACCACCACAGGCTGCCAGCCAACCAGCACATGAACAGAGGGGCTCAGGGCTGTGATGTGCACAGCCAAGGTGGGCACCTTCCACACTTCCCATAGTGAGATGCAATAATGAGAGATATGATTGAGGATCTTCAGGGCTCCCTCTGCCCCTTTCCATGCATTGCCTCTGCAGCCTTAAAGTCATGCAGATCTGCTCATAAAACACCCATAATCATCCTTAGGCAACTTGCTCTGTTGGAAATAATTGAGATAAGAATAACAGGAAATTGTTAGATATTGGCAATTAAGACATTTATTGTAATTGATTGTATAGCATGCCTTATGTTATTATAAGGTTTAATAATCAGAAGCCCATAACTAAGTAATTTCTGGCTGTGGAGAACTATGACCAATATGTGCCATAAAAATAGGGGCATCTGTAGTCATTGATGTTCTCTGATCTTCTAAATGCATGCTGGAAATTGTATTATCCAAGATAACAGAAAGGGAAATGTCTTGTTTCAGAAATAGTATGAACATAATCAGATTTGAGAAACCAAATGATTTTAGTGATATGGGGCACTGTGCACTGAGAGCAGAGAAATGGCTTTGTGAATTGTAGTTTGCTACTCAGTAAATGACAGAAAAGAAGCCACAGGGACTTCATCCTTCACTATTAGCATGATTTCCATTTTTAACAATTCAATAAAAATTCTGTTTTCTCAGGTGCCACACATAGGAAACATGAAATGGGGAGAATGCTCCATAAAGTAGTTTCAAAGCAGCCAGTTGTACTTGAAAGTTACTTTGGAGGGAAGAACTTCATGACAATTAAGTCAGTGAAAATCTGCTCTAGGAGTCATGCCTTCCTTAATTAAGTCATTATGTTCCTGTATTGTTCATATGTGAGTCCTTTGTATATTTTAAATGCTCTTTTCTCAACTGTGGTTTTGCGTGTCATGTGTGTCCACACATTGCCGCAACTTACACCTGTCAATCAACATCTGTTGCCCTTAATACAGATTAAACTTTCTGGGGCAGAGAAAACCTCATTATTCAATGTTTACAAAACTCCTAACACAGCAAAGAGCTGGCCCAGAACTGGTTTGTATAGGTTTATGTGGCAATTCAGACAATTAGTAATAAAAAAATCCTTGCACAAACACTACATCTATAATTCAGTTGCAGTAGAAGGAATCAAATACTTCTACTTAAAGGTAGATCAGTCATAGCTACAAAATCTTGGAACTGCAAGCTTCAGGATGGCTACAGATTGCAATGATGCTGTAGATTAAAGAGAGAAGAAAACGCTCTTCTTTACTGGAATCCTCTCCTCTGAAGTAAGAAGCAATGACCCATCATGGGGGTGGGATTCAGGACAAAATGGAGTTTGAGTCTGCTCCCTATATAATTACATACATGCAAAAGATTGCAACATGAGCACAATTATAAGAGAAGACAAGGACATGTTCAGAAATGCTAAATACACATGGCTTGTGTTTTTAGATCAGTCTAGTTTTGTTAAATATAGTTACTAATTCCTTGTCCTTTCTGTTTAATAAAGCAGTGGTTCATGCCACTGAACACTATATTTTCCTTTCCCAAGGAAGCCATTAATTTACAAGCCCCAGTTTGGATCTTTACCTGCTTGGAAGATTAACAATTATACACCTTTGTATATTATTCATAATTATGTTAAAATAATTGCCATATTAGAAGATTTGAATTAATCTGGAAGATTATATGGTAGTAATTTCACATTAGGCTGTTAAAAGATACTTTGAAAGACCTTTTAGAACAAAAGATGCTAAAATGATATTTAAGATACTTTTGTATCATAAAATTGTAGAGACATTTAGTCTATCAATTATAACTTCCATATTAATAAATCAGACTCCCTCTGAGTTAGATGAAGTTAGCAGAGATCCAAAATCAGATTTTGGACTTGGAGCCAGGAATTGTAGCATACTATTGTTTATGTTCATGGCACAGAAAAAGAAGAAAAAAAAACAAAAAAAAGGACATTTCTGCAGTGACTGACTGCTCCAGCTAAAATATTTACAAGACTGTTTAGCAAAGAACCTTGATTAAGGTGGAACCTAATCTAATATATTTTACATACCCTTACCACAGTTCACAGAGTTTCTTAATTCAGTAAGACTTTCTACTGAGGGATTTAAGACAATAAATCCAGGGATTTGTATTTCTGTGTAGGTACATATTTTTAGCTACTTATCACAAGGTAACTTTTTCTCTTGTGTTTAAGACTGAACCCCTATGACAAATGGCCTTTCAGAAGATTATCTGGTTGAGAGACACTTAACACCCCCATGTGCTGATGTTTCACTGAGCAGGCTTTCCAAACGGGTTTTAAATTACTTATTTTTCAACAAATTGATTTATAGGAAGGAACAGCTGGTGAGTAAAGAGAAGAATGAGTAACAAAAACAATGTGGAAATGTGGGAAAACTGGGAGCATACAAAACTGAAAAAACACTTTGGTGAATGCCACCACACCTCAAAGGACCCTCTTTATCGCTCCTCTCGGCTTTCTTGGGATGCCTTCCCGGATAGCAGCGCTGCCCAAAAGCCGATGCGATCCCAGTGCCCCGGCCGCCCCGTGGGGGCGGGGGGGGAAGTACCAGGAGGGCTCACGTTGGCCCCACCGGTGGGAGCTGGGTTTAGCGTGGAGTGGGGGGATGACAGAAGTCGTAGGAGACCCAAAGACAAAAGGAGGGACTCCAGGTATGAGCGCACTGTGGTTTATTCCCACAATGGAATCCTCAGGGACCGGAGCCCCGAGCAGCTTGAGACACGGGGTCTTAAGGTAAACAAACAGCCAGTTAGGTGAGGGTACAGGGGAAGGGTTAGGGAGGGTCCAGTGTTACAGAGCCAGTAACTTGAGGAATGGGGAGGAAAGTAGGACGAGTAAAGAGGGAAGAACAAATCATTAACTGAATAACTGAGAACTTACTAGAACTTGGGGAGTATACAGAAATTAATAGACAACTGGGTGTCCAATAAGGGGACTCAGAGGTGGGCTTGTTATAACTTGGGTTACACCACAGTGATGTCTGTTCCCCGGGGGAGCCCTCTGGCTCTGGGAGCTCTCCACCAGAGCTCCTTTTCTTCGGTGGTACATTCTGGGGCCTTCAGGCCTTTATTATTTATACGTACCACCCCGACACCTCTTGTTCGAAAACAAATCAGTACTTCCTCTCTCTGTTATTTATGCATCAAAATATAGTTTCCCTAGGCCCTGCTCAAGTAATTTCAGCTCACAGTTTCAGCAGAAAAACAATCAGACAAATGCAGCAGTTTCCTGCTGGATTTGTTACCTGGTTCAACTACTCCAAGTAGCTTTAGGGAAGGCTCAGGTCCACAGAAAAGCACATGGATTGTGCACAGGGAGAAGAACTCTGAGGTCAGTTTGTGAAATCTCAGTCCAATTCAAAGGCTGCTGAAGCCTACAGGCAACTTCATAATAATTTTGTATATAAACACTAGAGCAGCATATTCACAGAGCAGCAACAGGTGACTTGCAAAGTAGTCACTGCATTTCTCTAAGTGTACGTAAACAAAATTCCCTCTGCATTTACATGAAGGGGGTACAATAAATAAAGTGAATGGTTTTCAGCTCCCCTCTATTAGTATTTTTAAATTCTAGCACCACTAGTCCAAAAGGGTGGGGATTTTGTGACTTTTTTTTGGAGGGGTGTGCAATTTGGGGGTTTGGGGAGGGGGAAGTGTTTGTTGTTGTTTGTGGCAGTTTTGGTTGGGTTTTTTGTGATTCCAACTTGGCTAAAAGATTTTTATCACTAAATAAAATGACAGGATGGTGAAATCCATTGGAGAAGAGCAGCTGCTCAAGCAAACAGTTCATCTCTCCTTTCCCATTACTTTGTGAGCCACCTGTCGTTTCCCACCATGGGTATCTGAGCAAGGGCAAACTGATTTAAGGACCAGCAGACATTTCTACAGACAGGGCAAAACACACCTCAGAAGCCTTTCCCCCAAAGCCACTTTGATCTCAGGTTGTGCAAGACTGGGGTGCCAGAAGCCCCTCCGGACAGGTGGGGAAGGCAGGGGGAAGCATGTGTTTGCTCCACCAGAGCAAAAGAGGAAAAGGTCCCATCTCCTCCCTCACCTTGCCCTGGCATGGCCACCATGCCAGGCAAGGGGCAGAACACCATTTAGGTAGGGAGATTTAAAGACAATCAGCATTCCTGGCTCATTGCTAACTTCGTGGCAAGGGAAGATGGAAGGTGGAAGTTATCAACTTTAACTAATGCCTATTTTAAAAGCACTTTGCATTCTTTGCCTGACATGTGCTTCACAAAAGCCAAGAGCTGTTGTTGTTATTAACAACTTGCAACATAAACACACTTGGCCTGATTTTCCTCTCCCACACAAAAGGCTTCACGCTTGTTTAGGTCCCGACTGGGATGGAACAAGGAGGCTTTCTGCGGTCGGCGCAAGGGGAGGCCCCAAGAGGTGCCATACAAGAACCTCCAGAAGAAAAGCCAACAGGAGTATAAAAAAAATTATCTTGGTTAAGTGCTCCATTTCTTGAAGGCTGAGTATAGAATCAAAACAACATCAATTGTATAAACCTTTGCTTCTGTGAGCTTCTTGGTTGAGTGAAAAATTGTCTTGTTTGGAAAAATTATTTTTTTCACAAATGCTGTTTTCCTTTTTACTGTGTCAAACTGCTTATGATACAGCTAGAGCTAGGAAGACATCAAAGAAATTCTGCTGAGATGCTTTGATCAGGAGAAAAATGAACCACAAAAAAAAAATAGAAAAGAAAGGAGACAGGGCTCATTGGCTTGGCTCCCAAAACACTTTTCTGTATAGCATTAAAATAGTTGGAGAGGAAAAAAATCCCCACCAAACCCTATCCCGTTCTCAGATCAGTCCCAGAGGTTATAAGCTTTAATGTTCTGCAGGTCACAGGAGGCTCTTTAGTTTGTCCTCGATCCTTTCAAGTATCTGGAAACGAAAACACATTGCAGAAGCTGCAGCTTCAATTAGACATAATATCAAAAAAAGGTTGATAGCTCTTCCTTGCTAATGAAGAAAAAAACAAGTGCTCTGGAAGAACACCACCCCACCCTGCCAGCTGATGTCAGTAGAGCAATCACACACATCTAAATACCATAAGTCAGGGTAGCTCACAAACACATTTTACACCTTTTTACTGCCTGACTCCTTCAGAAATGAAGCTAAGCCTCTCCCTTTTCTAAGTTAAAATTTTTTAATGTTTTCCTCTCATCTTTTTGGCACTTCAGAAAAAAAAAATCAGTTAAGAAAGAAGGTACTGGCTTCTTTAATTTTTCCCCTTCTCCTCTAATTTGCAAATTACACCAGGGAGCCAAAACAGCTACTGCTGGAATCACTGTTATTCTGACCAGTATGCCCTAATATCAGAGAAGAGGTGTCTAAGCTTTCCCTGGAGAGATAATATTAATTTTGGAGAGGAGATGGGTGAGGGAGTTTAAATATCATGCGTAACATGGTTTGTTGTGTGTGCAGGTGTTTAGGACTTCATACAACACCTCTGCCTTTACTTTTGTGCTTTTTCACAAAACTCAGCTTATTGTTTGAAGAGCAGGAGGAGATCAGCATTAAAACCAAAACCAGACCAAACAAACAAGCAATCAGAGAAGCTATAGAACTGGGAAAGAAAATGAAAGGATTTTTATGTATTTAGACCAGATTTTAATACCACAGCCGCCTTAACTCCTGAGTTAATGCAATGAATGATGATTGTGCCCGCTTGGGTCTAGGGATGGTCAAGGACTCATATCCATAGGATAAGAGTAAAAGCAAGGCTGATGCAATGACTGACTACTGAGGCTCCTTATGAAACATCTAAATATTCTAGTCTACAACAAATACCTTGAAAATATTCCTCCACTACACAACAGAACTCAGAAAAAGACCATGAATGTGAGCATAATTGTGGGGGTTTATTTAATGATCTTTACTGTAGCCCCAGGCAATCAAATCTCTTTCAGAAAAAGATACTTTTTTAGGGTTTGTTACTTTTCCTACATTTAACAAGAGAGTGTTAGATTCAGTTATATTGCCCTTCCACATGCGCAAGAAGTAGTCTTTTCCTAGCAGCAGCCTTCAACAGCTGGGAAGAAATAGTGTATTTGCTGGAAACAATTTTGTTTTAAGTTACTTTTAATTTAAATAATGTATTGGCTATTTTTATATGCTATTATTATTTAAAGTATAATGTAAAATATACAGGATATAGTGGTGCCTTTGAACAGTAGCTCACAGCCAGCATTTCACATATCACTGTACGGTGAAATGCAATTTGGTACAAGGTGGGATACTGAGCTCATCTTTCCATCTCCACCTTGAGTGTTTCTCAAAGATGAGATGTTTTGAATGAGTCAGGTCTGTTTTTTGGAAGGCAATAGCTCCAGCCCAGCCCCACAGCAAGGCCTTGCTCCCCTCCAGCACCAGCCACTGCTGCTGCCTTCTCTGGTGACCAGAGAAAAAAGTGAGGGATCACAAAATGATTTACTAATGAGGCAAAAGGCAGGCAATTTCCTCAACTGAGACTTAAATAAAAAAAATAAACAACTTCTCAGAGCATTATGCATTTTAACTTCTTCAAACAATTTTTTTCCAGAGTCTTTAGCACTGTCCATGTTTTTTGCAAGCCTCGTAACCCAAATTGCTCGTGGACTTGTATACCTCTAGCTGTTATATTGGAAAGTGCCAGGAAACTTTCCTAAGACCCTACTTTTGGTTAGTTATGACTCTGCAAAACCCTAATCACTCTATGGATTTTGTGTCAAGGATGCAGGCTCCCTAGATCCTGTTAATAGTACCTTTGATAATCATTTGTTTGCAGGTAATTAGTAGAGACTTGCTGGACCTTGACAGCCATGATTTTTAAAAACCTTGCTGAGCGTAGAGTGATTGTGCAGAGTCATTCCTGTTGAAGACCACACACATTCATTAGGATAAAACAAAATCTGAGCATGCCCTAATCCTTTACAACCCCTTCATGTGCTCTTCCCAGAGCACTGAGAAGTTTGTGCAGTTTCCAGGTCTCTTAAATTAACTTTCACAGTGCCTTGTCATGGATATGTGCAGTGAACAATAGAAGTAGGAAAACATCTCCTGTAGAAAGCTCCAAGCTCACAGCTTTCCAAGCACATTTATTTCTCTCCACACCCTCCCCTGTGCCATCCAGGAGGGAGCATAAGCACAGCAGTTCAGACTCAGAAATGGCACATTTTACATGGCTTTGAGGAAAAAAGTCTTTTGCCCACAAAACTCAGGCCCTCATTTTGTACTACTTGCACCAAAAATCCATTGTTATGATTGGCATTTTCACAAATGATCACGAAATTCTAGCATTGCAGCCATTCGTTTCAGGGATCAGCACTTCAGAAATGTTACTACTGTTATTGCTATTCCTACTATTAATAATAATCTCCTTCAATACATATCCCTTTTTAGTTTTTGTATAAGAAGGTAGAGTGTTTTCATTCAGACATTTCCATGTTTATAGTCAGCACTTCTCTGATGTTTTTTGGGATGGCCAATAGCTACAGAGGTATAGTGACTACTGACAATGCTTTTTAGCTTATTAAAAGAAATAGAAGCTGAATGGTAAGAAATTAGTTCATAAGGGTAGCTGTTCTTTGAGGAGGGAACACCTAATTTCCAATTTAATTTCAGATAGAATAACTGGAGCACTTCTATTGCTCCCTTTTCACTACTGCATGTGGCAGAAAAAGAGAACAATTATTAAGTATTCTATTCCAGGAAAAATCCTAAAGTGAGTTGCTTGAAATTAAACCTTAACTTTTTACCCCTAAGGATAAGATCACAACCATCTGTAAAATATCTACATATATGTGGGTGGAAAATTCTGTAAATGAGTTTTAAAATTAAATCTGCTTTCAGAAATAATTAACCCTCCTCCATCATTCTTTCTTTTCTGGGTTAGAAGAGAAAAATAATAAAATGTTTTAGTTAGCCTCAAGCAAAAGTGTGGGGGTTATGCTGGTGGTATTCTTATGTTTTGATCTTGACAATGTCAGCAAACCTCAAAAAAATTAAAATTACAAGGACTGAAAATTATAGAAGACGGCAGGTTCATGAAGCCCTGGAGAGCAGTACATTCTTAGTTCATATGCTATAAAAGGGCAAGTTCAGAATGCCTTTGATTAAGCCGGTCCTTAATTTTTGAAGAACAAGGTAATACAAATAAAATACGTAAATATAAATCTGCAGCATTATTTAAACCTTTGCTATCTAAACATTGGATGTTTAGTTCTTCAGATGACAATCAGACAGCAGAAGTTGTGGGTGACTCTTCCAAAGAGTTACTGGCAAAAGAGCTGGGCTTGCAATGAGTAGTCAGCAACTAAGTTAGCAAATTGTCTGGAGGGGTTTTGGCAATTCAACAAGGAAAATAACTGGATTGATTAAGTGGTCATCCCTGAAGAATCTCGAGAAATACTACTTTAGCAAAAAACAGCCAGAAACAACCCAGTCTCCATCACAAGAAATGCTTTAATTAGAAACAGTCATGCAGCCTTTAAAAATTGTTTTCTATTTCAAGAAAAGCTCTAGAACTACATCTGAAACATAGTTTCATATGTGTATAGTTTCAAAATTTGGCAGAATTCAAATTTAAATCCAGACACAGCCCGGTAAATTATCCCTTGAAACAAAGCATGACCTTTTCCTACAGAGCAACTGTGAAAAGTAGGAATTGTAACTGGGTGAAGGGGAGAGAATTCTTCTCTTCTTGAGCAAAGTAGAATGTATAATGTTTTATTTATATGTACATTACATTAGTATTCCATGCTTAATTATAACTATGCAATGCACTGCAGGTTGTGTATGTATTGTACTATTAAAAACCCTGTAAATCACTGTTGTAACATAAAAGGGTAAAGTTTTCACCAAGTCAATTTGATGGATAATTCAAAATAAGCCTCTCTTCTCCAGCAGATAGAAAGAAAACCAAGTAACTTTTGTATTAGTACAGCTAAGAAGTAAAGTCTACCTGATATAATAAATACAGGCCAAATGATCAGCAGTGTCTTCCTGAGAAGATTTTTTCCCTGCTTTTTTCAAACTCTCTTCCCTCTATGAAGAAGAACATAAGACTTTTTTTAGTCCTTAATTCAAAATACACTATAAATCTTCTAAAATTTCATTTTTTTATAATCCTTCCATTTAAGATTATATAATACTGTAGCCTCATTTACTGTTAGATAAACTTCAATCTAATTTTAGAGAATTTCTGGAAAACTTCTATCTTCATATGCACACCTGGAAGGAAAACCCCTTGTTAGGTCACAGATCCTTCAGTGAGGTCCACAGCACACACATGGCCTTAGCCTGCTCAGAAACCAAAATCCTCTAATTCCTAACATAGTGGGACACGGGCCTCTTCCTCTTGCCATCTTCATCTCAAATCTCACATGGGCAGACTGCTTGTCATTATGTATCTGTTCTCCAAATTTGTACCACAAACAGTGATCTAAAATACAATTTCCAAGAAATGGAACCTTCACCGACTAAACTTCAATTTTCAGAAATAAACAGCTAAAAGCACACTTGCTTAAAATTGTTCCTAGCAAGAACTAAATCCTGTATCTAGGATCCATAGTTCTGATTTAGAAAGTTTTGGTCATCTGCCACTCCAGAAAATGGCTAGAATAATTTGATTTCTTTTTAAGACAAATAGAATATTTCCTTACTTGAAGAAAAAGGAGAAGATAGCCAGTTTAGTTGAAATGTATCTCCAGGGCACACAGTTCTAGAACTCAAACTAATTTTTTAACAAGCAAATATAAATTATTCTACTGGCTACTTATGAAAGCCAACAGAAAAAATAAGTTGCACATAAAATTGTCAATACCCATTCAAGAGTTACATGCACAGTAATTAAATTTACACTTGAAATGTTGAAGAAAAGGCTTACATATCCTTGGAGAATCCAGCTCTTAACACTACCAACTATAAATATAAAAATAAAACCCCAAATTTAAATTGTACTGCTTGTCCCTACAACTAAATTAAAAGCAGAATCAGACACTAAATTGGTAAATCCAATTATATCAACATAAAGTCCCTAAGTTTACTCAGATATGATCATTAGGAGGCAGAAAATTATTTCCCATCTCAATAGAAATGGAAATGTTTGACATTTTTTTTTTGTCAGGGAAAATACCCCAAGCAAAAATAAAAATAAAAATAAAAAATCCAGGCATCAAAGCTGTTTTAACCTTTCGAAAAGACCATGTATGTTCTGGGCTTTCTCCTTGATTAAAACAGACATGCCACCCATGCTCCAGAGAAAAGCACATACTCTCAGCTGAACTTCCACCTCTTTGGTTCAAAGGATATCATCTTGACATTAATCAGGGAAACACAAAAGCAAAACCAGTCAACAACAGCAAAAACCCGTTGTCACTTCAGCATGATTTTCAAATAAGACAAGATTGTCTGGCTTAGACCAACACAAGGTGAGCATTGAGATTCTTTGCTATTACAACAGCAAACCAAACCCAGCTAGGAATGACTGGAGTGCTGCCAGTTTTAAGGTAGAACTGTGAAAACACATTAAGGAGTATTGGTCATTACAAATGAAACAAAAAAATCCCTATTTTGTTTTACCTGACAACAGAATTTGTTTTCTATTGCAAGATCTTTCACATTGTTTTCCACAAACTCAGGTTTTGCAAAGAGAGAGCATCCTTTTAGGCTGGCTGTGTCCAGGAGCACTGGAAACATGATTGATTCTACTCTTCCCAATCACTCAGGCTACCTTCCGGATCAGCAGGTGCCTACACATTTACATTACCATCACCTGCTGGAAGGAGTTGAAGATTCAAAAAACAAAAAGCAAGTCTGAAGAATACCTGTAGTTTCTACCCTGGCAGAATATTGATATTCAGAGAGATGAAAAGCCAGAGGGCAAGAACAGCACAGACAGGTGCTGGAAACTTTCTGTGTTGTCCTATCCCTCAGAAAATACTGAAACAGCAAACAACTCTGAACAAATCCACACTTTTTATCAATTTCAATGAATTTTAATGCCATCTGCTCCCCTCTCCAATGAATCTTGAGCACTTAATATAGCATTGCAAATAATAATAATAGCAATAATGATAATAACAATGATGCATCTTCCATTTCCAAAGAACTATAAAGAGTAGCAGATCGCGGAACACTGCTCCCATTACCAAACAACGTCTTTGCCTTTTCTGTCTTGAAGACCTCTCCTTAGTAAGGGACTGAGCAGGGTAAACCCAGGGTTTACAGTCAATCACAGCATTAAGAGAAATTTTGATGGTGATTTCAGAGGTCTGAAATATTTGGCATCCTCAGATCAGCTATAGTAAAGCTAAAGAATTTCCTGCATAGTCTTTCATTTTTAAAAAATCTTCTCTTCAGGTAAGGAAGACTGATAAAAATAGGACAAGAGTTAAATTTCTATAATCAGTGTGCTGTATTTCAGTACTTCTGTATTCAGAAATATTACATTGTTTCTAGAAAATAGCTCCAAGAGCACTAAGGCATACAGTAAGGTTTGACTGTCTCTCTAGTCACTTGCTTCAGCTGTGGATGTCCCATGAACAGAACCGTTTCTCTTTATTTCTGCAACAGTTTCTCTGACTGGGTAAAGCAGCTATAAACGAGATCCAGAGGCCAAGCAAATTTAGTGGGCCCACAAGTTTTCCCACACAAAAATGACCAGCGTATCTAGATATTTTCACATCATTCAGAAACAATAATATTATGACCAGGTGAAGAAAGAAGTGACTGTTTTTAAATCTAGTTGAGGTTTCATTTCATCTAATCTATAATGGTAATAAGAAATAATCATATATTCCTCCAGTTATTGTTCCATCCAAGCATTTGCCATTTCAGTTTGAAGAAAGTGGGTGAATAGAGGTATGACTTGCAAGCAAATGGACTGCTGGTTTTCAAGAGTCCTCTTCTGGTACTGGTTAACCTAAAAGCAGCTCCAAACAAAGGTGTAGATTTCTCAAAGGCATTGCCAGGAGCCTGATGTAAAGCTCACAGACCTGAAAGATGTCTGGCACCTTATTGGCATTTGCTCCACACAATCCATAATGGATTTTATCGGCATTTTTGGAAACCCAGAAATGCAGAATGTAACTGATCTCACATTTAATTCCTACCAACTTGTCTGCCTAAGCTAATAAAGACAAAAATTGGAAACCAGACTCAGCATGCCAGGACAGCAGCAAGCCAAGTAGGATTGCAGTTTTCATTTTTACTTGTAGCAAGTTCAGCAGGGTAATTATTCCAGAGCTTAAGAGTGTCACTAAGGTTGGGATGAAACTCTGCCGAGCTTCAGGTTATCCAAATAAAGAATTATTTAGACATAGTTTAGAAATTGAAAAGACCAAAGAGGATGTTGTTTACTAAAAGCTTTAGTATTTCAATCTTTAATACCCTCTTGGCTATTGGCAGAAATAGAACTATATAAAGCTACATTAGGGAGACTGCCTGCTTGCTGAAAATCTAATGGTTGCTTCAAACCCCAGCCTGTTATTATATTGTGGCATTTTTCATATTAAAGAACAATTATCCTCTTAGGTAGTTCAGTTACGCTGAATTCTAGTTGCTGTTAGAGTCAGTGTAGAGCAGATACACTTAAAACAGCTGCAGCTCCTTTTGGTGCTGTACTGTTACTGATACCATATGGCCATTTTGCTGCTGGTGTTTCCTCTTTTATTCTCTCGAAAAATATTTTATCTTTAAACGTGCTAACACCCTTCAGAGCTGGCCTGAACACTGCTCTATTTTTATCCTGAGATGCTAACACCCTTATACATAATCAAAAGCCAAGAGAAAAGAGCACAGGTGTTCAAAATCCACCACTCTTTGTCTTCATTAATGTCAAGATTACAGCACAATTTGAAAATAAACGATACAAATTTTTGTATGTCACATATGTTTGTTGTTACCCTTTCACCTTTTGGTGCTAGAGCCTGTTGCTTGGAATCCCAAAGTCATTAGCTGTCAGAGTCACCAAATTAAAAAATTCAGGTTTTATGGTTTAACCTGACCCTGTTGAAGGATTTGCCAATAAGACTATGCAAGTAATATGCAGAAATTAAATTCACTTCATTCCAAAACTAAGCTCTATATGACCACACAGTCTGAAAATATTTAACTACCTGATACAGGGTTGGGGGAAAGCAGCCCTGTGGATATCAGAAAGCTGAAGGTGGGGGTTTCCTCAGGTCACCACTACAGAAGGACAGAGTCAACATACAGTTTAATTTCTTTACAGAGTGCAGCTCTGCATATCCTATTCTAAACAATCTTGATTTAATTTTGAAGTCCTGTTTGCCAGTAGTTTGACTACATATTAAGCCTAATATATGTGTCCTGGTTTCCGTTGGGATAGAGTTAATTTTCTTCTTAGTAGCTGGTGCAGTGCTGTGTTTTGGATTTAGGATGAGAATAATGTTGCAAACACACCGATGGTTTAGTTGTTGCTGAGTAATGCTAAAAAATAGTGCCTAAAATACTTGTAGAAATAACCTAAATCATGAGTTTTCAGCTTCCCATGCTTTGCCAGCAACCCAAACCAGCCAAGGGGATATTCCATTCCACAGAATGTCATGCTGTGGTAGTGCATCCTTCTCCCCTTCTGCTCATGCCTGCACTACAGGAGCCCCTGGCAGGCCTTGAGAGAACCAGCTGAGCAGTAGAGTGCCCCTTTACCCAAATAGCTGGGCAGCAAGGCATCCCTGCCCATCCCAGGAGCTCCTGGAGGAGACAGGGAGAGCAGGAAACAACCCTGACCGTAACAGGAACATCAGCTGCCTGACCAAGGTGGGGAACAAAGGATAATCAGTGACCCCTGAGAGCCCTGGGGCATTCCCTACCTGAATCATAGCCCAAGTAAAACAGGGCCATTGTTTCCAGTAGTTCCAACTTTGGATATGGTCAGGATGGAAACTTACTGATGACTAAAGCTAATCATCCTGCGATCTGCTTAACAGCAGTCCCAAATGAGGCCCATGAAGCTCTCCTGGATTGCAGCTGGCTGTGCCAGCACCTCCCTGTGACTGGAACACCTCTCCGAGCCCATGAACCCTCAAGCCTGCCACACTCAAAGGACCATCACTGGCAACGAGGCACAGGCTGGTAGCCCTGCCACACACAGAGACTCCTCCAGGTGCAGCTCATGCCTGGTGAGAAACACCAAGGGATTGGATGTGAGTATTCCCTGAAACCTATGGGAAATTTGCATAGGTACCTTTATTTAGATGTATACACATCTGTCTGCCTGGGAATTATAGTATGAATGTTGTTATTGTGAATCTATAATGAAGTCATGGTTATAATTGTAGCAAAACCTATAGAATCACTTTTTTAAATGTTAAATTCACTGGTGATTAGGTGCTGAAAAACCCTTTTGCACCCTTATCTTTTATTCTTTGCACCCTTTCTCTTACGTCTCCAGTCCTTGTGTAAATCATTCCAAATCAATTCTAATTCAATTTTCTTACGTGTGCTTCTTCTATGTTAGTAATACAGTGAACCTTGCCTGCCACTGAACTCTACAAAAGTCAGATTCATAAATTCATATTAAAACCTGCTTTTTGCCAATACTTTTGATGGTGATTTTTTAAGCAGTGCAACTACTCATTTGTGAGACATTCCCAGTATATAAACTGGGGGAGTTGGCCAGGAGCCATTGATCACTGTTTGGGGACAGTCTGGGCATCACTCTGTTTCCCTTGAGTTTTATTATTCTCTTTATCTCCTTTTCATTATTATTACTATATTTTACTTTATTTCAATTATTATGCTGTTCTAGCCTCAACCCATTAGTTTTACCTTTTTTTCCCCTGATCCTCCTCCCCATCCCACTGAGGGCAAGAAAGTGAGAAAGTGACTGCATGGTACTTACTTGCTGGCTGGGAATAGATCACAACGGTAAGAAAAATAAATATATGCTATATAAGATTAAGAAATTTGCCTGAAGGAGTACTGCAGACTAAGACCAGCTATCCAAAATCTACAATGAAAAGAAAGCCCTCAGATCTTCTAAAATTAACAGGAGAAACATATATACAATTGCTAAGTTTCTAAATATTTTTAAAATATTTGCATATTTCTGATAAATCTAGTTTAAGAAGCTTTCAATGAAATGCAAAAGAGATTTTGGCATGTGATAGTAGCTCAGTGGTGCAGTCAGGAATCTTACATCTGTCCTGGAATGGTCCTCTCTGGAATGAGAGCAAAGCACCATGCCACAAAAAACAGCAACATTTACTGTTCTAGGGTTTTCCTGGCAAGGGGAGAAAAAGATATAGAAATGAATAAAACCAAAAATTTTAAAAAGTTTTAAAAGAAAAAAATGAAAGGAAAAAAAGTAGAGGTGGGGAAGGAAAATAAAGAGGTGGAGAGAAAAAGAAAAAGGCAGGGAGGGTGGGGAAGTGCTTGTTTTAATGTTCAGCTGTCAAGGAGAAGAATGCCACATGCCTTCTGTTGTTAGGATCTTTCACCAAGGAGTCATCTGTGTTGTGGTCTTGCCAGCACAGTTGCAACATAAAGACCTCATTTCTCAATTTTACTTTTGGGAACAGCGACCTGGCAGCAGCAGGCTTCTTTTTGGGCACAGGCCATTCTTTTAATCCTTGGTTTGATGCCTCTCCCAGAGCTTTCAGAGACACGATTTAATTCATATTTGATTCATGCCAAGTGCAAAACGTCTTACAAGCCTCTACAGGCAGAGATAAGAACATGGTCAGACAATCAGGAAGGAGTGACCCCAAAAATATTTTGCAGGACGACATAAATATGAAGTTGCCAGTGGGTGACACACACACAAACATTGACTCTCCAAGTGCATTCCCACAACTCCTGGCTCCCTCAGCTCCTGGCAGGGATGAAGGCGGATAAGCCCAGTCACACATATGCCCAAGAAGACTGCTTTGCACAGAGACTCTCAGGGAGGGATCTGCCTCGGGCTAGAGAGGAGCATTTGCAGTTCCCAAAGCAGCAACAAACTACAGTGCAGTCAGTACAAAGAGAGCACCAGAGTGGAAGCAGGCTGAGGCAGGAGAGAATAGAGGGAGGAGGAAGCATCTATTCCTCCTGAATGCAAAAAGGAAGATATTATAATCAAACACACAAGCGTCTGGCAGATGCAAACCAGAACCTAGCAATGTTTGCTTTCTGATCCATTTCTCTGCAGGAAAAGTAAACAAAACATTTCTAAGCCTATTTGCCCCCAGTATCTCAGCTGACATCCCCGTGTGGCTATCCAAAAGCCCTTGATTCCAGACACTGTGGTCTTGTGCACATGGCTTTCTGTGTCCTATTGCCATAGCTTGATGCTCTGGTCAATAAACAGTAGATTCAAAGCCAGGACTGGAGCCTTCATGCAAACATGAACAGGGAGAGCTGGAGTCCTCTGAGTGAGGAGGGAACACAGCCTCTCCCAGAGGGATGCATGACAGAGCCAGGGGAGTAAATGAAAAGAGGACAAAGTGACAAACAGCAGTTGTTTGTGGGGAAGTTTTAAACACTAAATCTAGATATTTGTTACATACAACCATGTACTGGCTTTTCAAGGCAAAGTTTTGGTAGCAGGGAGTCTACAAGCGGTGGCTTCTTGGAAAAGTTTCTAAGAGCTTCCCCTGTGTCCCACAGAGTTAATGCCAGCCAGCTCCAAGGTGGACACATCACTGTAACCCTCTGGAAATCTTGCTTTAAAGCAGGTTTTCTGGAAGGACTTAGGACCCTGTGGGGAAACCACACAGGAACAGCTTGTTCCTGGAGGACTGCACCCCATGAAAAGGCCCCATGCTGGAGCAGTTCATGAGGAGCTGTAGATGTGACACATGGTGGAGAAGTTTGTGGGGGACTGTCTCTTGTGGAGCAGGTGAAGAACGGGAGTAGCACTCCTCCTGAGGAGGCAAGTGCAGCAGAGAGAAGGAGTGATGAACTGATCACAACCCCATTCCCCATCCCCCAGAGGCACTGGTGGGGAGAAGGTAGAGAAAATCAGGAGTAAGGCTGAGGCCAGTAAGAAAGGAGAGGTAGGGTGAAAGTGTTTTAAGATTTAGCTTCTATTTCTCATTATCCTGCTCTGGCTTGATTTGCAATAAATTCCATTAATTTTCCCTTGAGTCTGTTTTGCTTGGGACAGTTATTGCAGAGTGATCCCTCCCTCTCCTGCCTTATCTTGGCCCACAAGCCTTTCAACATTCTTTCTCTCTGATGTCCACCTTAGGAGGAGAGTGGAATAGTATATATGGTAGGCACCTGGCATCCAGCCAGAGCCGGGCCCACCACAGTCCAAAAAGGGAGGCTTTCAGTATGTTTTTTAAGAGCCAGAGCAATGAAGTCACCTAGTATTTTGGTTGCTTGTGGTGATTTTCCGTGAATTATCTCAGTATTGTTTCTGTATACCCAAACCTAGTGCCACTTTTTTCAAAGCCATATTTAACATTTCCTAGGTTCTTAAATTCACCTGACAACACTACAGGTTTTATTTATTTAGGAAACACACACACACACAAAGCCATAAAAAAAAAATCTACCCTGAAAACCCACAAAACAAAACATTCAAACAGAGTCTCAAAAATAAGACTAGGAATAATGATGTATTTTTAGGTATCATTCTTCACACTGCATCAGTTCAGATGAATTTGGATCAAAGACAAAAAAGAATGGAAAACAAAGGGCTAAAGAGGGAACTTAAAGAAAAGCTAACTAGCACACAACTTCTTCCTTTAGGAAAAAGGACTAAAATATGGACTTGCTTGACTCCTCTTCTGAAAAGCAGTAGCACTGATAATTTTGTCATTGTAATTATATTTGGCAAAATCCCACATTCATTAAATAACCTTCAGCAATAAACTTGAAAAAGCATTTTTTTCAGCAAGCTATCCACATAAAAACCATGAAGAACTATAAGCGGCAACTCATCTGGTTTTGCACAGTGCATTTTCTTTTCCCCTAAGCATTTGATTAATGTGCTGTTTCTGCTCAATTTCTTTCTCTGCAGCATGGTTGCTGCTGGATTCCCTATCATCTAGTTTACTTAATATCATTGGGACATTTCCTATAGCTCTCCAGGAATGCCATAATTGCAGGAAGAATATTAACTTGTCACCACCAGTCACAATATTTTCTGCAGCAGGCATCACTAACTTGGCTCAAGTACAAAGCAACATCAGACTTAAGAAAATTCTCACTTCTAGGTAGGGAGAAAAGAGCAACATGATGTGTTAGAAAACATTAGTTTCTTGAATTGTGGAGCAGTATAACTCCCCACAGCCTGTCCTTTGATTCCCCACCTGGATACAGTCTACCTCTGGAGAGGCCCCTCTACTTGGCAGCCACATAAACAGTCCCTCAAGTGATAGACAATCTCAGTGGGGAGCAAAACAGCAGCAAACTCTCACCAATCCATTTAAAATGAAACCAAGAAAGCAAACAAACAAACAAATGAACAGAAAAACCGAAGTGAAACACCAATAGTCAAGACACACCTCCAACCCCCCTCTCCAACATGGCCTGAACCCAATGCCCTCTCAAAATGGGAGCAAGTGACCCCACACACAACCCTCCTCCCTAGTTTTAGCACACTCACCAGGCTTTGTCTGGCTGCACCAGTGATGATCCAGGGGCATTTCAAACCCTCACACTTCCCTGTGCAGGCTCAGGGTCTCCATGCAAACCAGTGACCAAAAGACCTCACCCCCAGAGCCACCCTCATCCCTCGATATCACCTCTACCACCACAATCAGTGCCGCCACCACCACGAACACCTGCACCACCTGGTGCCATCTCCCCCACCACAGCTGCCGTAGCAGAGACTGCTGAGGCCTCAACCACACCTTGCTGCAGGTCCCAATCCCACCTTGTTTTACCAGCAGACTCGGGCCAATCCTTTGCATTCCAGAGAACTGTATTTTTGGGATTAGGCTGTTTTCCAGATGCAGCCTTACTTCTCAGGTTAGTGCCCAGGGATGCCTCCCAGACTGGAGACTCTGTTTGCCAATCCCTGCCCCTAGAGCTGGTTAACTCTCCATCACTTTGCTGTCCACCAGCAGTGAGTGAGCAACAGGGCTCAGCTGTGTGGGACTACCTACCTAGCACCTGAGCTGCCAGCCTCCAACCCTTCAGCTCCATGATTTGCCGTCCTCCACTTCAATTTCAAGGTGGAGAAGTAAAAGTCCTGATTTGGTGGCCTGACTTGTTGCCCCATGGTTCAGCTTCCCTTCAGGGATGTATGAACTCATCCACTCCAGCTAATGAAATTCAATCCCCCAGACAGCTCCAGGGTGAGAGCTATTGTGTGAAAAGGGCCAGTAGCAAAACCCACTTCAGCCTTCTTTGCACAGTAAAAAGTCCTGCAAAGTGCTTTGAGGGGGCAAAAACCTCAGTAACACGTTAGTTCAAGGACTGTGAAGAAGCATGTCCCAGCATCCTCAGACACATCTTGAATGTAAGGCTTCCCTCTACTTTTTTGGCATTTCTATTGCTTAAACCAGGTCTAGACAGCAGGATTAAATGGGGAGCTAAAGGAAATAGCAGTTCAGCAAACCCTGATGCTTCTTATCAGTTGGCAGGAGAGCTGAGTTGCTGCTCGGCCATCCCTCGCTGCCTCCCTGCATCATTAACAGAGTCACATTAGCCTGGCTAATTGTGGGCAGGCTGAGGGCACCAACCTTAGCCCCCATCTGATGAGCTGAGAAATTTTCTTGACTGCTTTGTTGCTCTAGGGCCTCAATAACAAGCAGAGGGTTCTGGGTCCCTATCTGGGGACCAAATGATGGAAAATTAGGTTCTGTATTTACTATTTTTAGGTACATAAATTCTTTATTGGACCTAGATCTCAGAGCTATACTGAATGAAGGCATCAATTATTAAGTCTCGCTTCAGTAATTAGTCTTTCATGTTAGCTGAAAAGCTTAGCATTCCCTCATTTGATCAGAGGTCTCTGTCTGTCATTTCAGATATATTTATGTCAAGCTTGATCTTTTCAACTTGAGGACTTATGAATTGGAAGGAAAATATTCTTTAATATAATAAAAGTGAGGGCTAAAAGTTATTTTAATGTATGCTAAATAACTGTACATTTTATTTTACAAAAAAACCCCGCAAACCAGCAGTTAATAGGTGCTTTTACATACTGTAAGAATTCAGCTGCACAGAGGTCACTCAAAAATGGGGCAAGACTAAGTGGATCAGTCCTACCACATGATATTCCAGCCTCATCTCTCGTGCTCGTCATCTCCATGTGATTTGCAAAGCAAAATTTAGACATACGGTGTCTTTTCCTTTGTGAGCCTTAGATACATAAAGATTGCCTTAGAAAGTGTTTTTTTCAGGGTGGGTGTTTTATTTTTTTTCTGTTAGACAAGTGATACCATGACCTTTTTTTTCCCCCTATAAGCTTGAAGGTTTTGAGAAGATTTTCAGGTGGTGTGAGGAGTGACATTGTAGAAGGATGAAGAGAAAGCTGAATTCCTCCCTTTCATCCACATCCTTTTCCTAGTTTGTTTTTTTTTAAAAAAAAAAACAACAAACCCTCATATGTCAGCCTATCTATCCTCCTACATATGGAATAAACCAAGAGTGACAAAGATGGGACAAGAACTCCCTTGGGTGAAAAAAACATCTTTAGTAGGTTTGGCTGCTCTGAAGAATGAAGAACTTCAAAAGAACATTAGGGCAGCTGTTCCCTCACCTCCAGGCAGCTCAGGACACACTCTGTCACTCATTCAGAAATTTGCCAGTTGAACCAGCAAATCTCCCAGAAGCTCAGGTGATTTGAAGTGCCACAGTAAAGCAACTATTCTGCTTCCAGCCCGAATCTACGTTTGTCACTGGGATACACAGGGGGCATCTTTCCAGTACAGAGCCAGCAGAAGAGGTCCGAAGGGAACGGAGGTTACACAGCTCCAGTTCAGTGCCCTCATCACCACAGGGATCAGCTGCAAGATGTCCACAGCAGCTTTTGGTCCTTCTGTCACTCAGCTGCAGGGACAGCGAGCTGAGGTGGCTGCAGACCCCCACAGACCTGCAAGTGACTTGGCTTCGTAGATTTGAGTGCCAAGCTGAATGAACATTCAGGCAGATTAGTGATGTCATTACACTTAATTGCACTTGTACTAAGCTCCCACTCACTGTATAAACTGTGCTTTTGCAAATAGTAAGGCTTGGTGTTGGTTTAGAGCAAAGCCTTTCCTGCAATGTCCTCACTCTCTCACATTTTTCTGAACACAATATCCCTCTGTAGGTTATTGCAGCAGAAGCAGTTGTGATATTTATATGCAGGGCTCAACTGCACAGGCAAAAGAGAAGAAATGGCAAGAAAAGACTTTTGTTGTTACTGCCCTTATTCAGAAACTACACAATAGCATAATTTCAAAAACAAGATCAAAGAAAATGGTTGAAAAGACGTTTTAACAGCACATTTCATCCAAATTTTAGAACCCTGGAGAGGCATACAGCATTGAAATTCTCTCCAGATTGTATTCCTAATTTTTTGTCCAATCCTTCAGTTTCTTTGGGTAGGAAGTACCCTGTTTTACCCTACTCCAGGAGGAGACTGGGGGACAGACTTAGTCAAAGAGGTATAGAGATGAGGCTGTGGCCTCGTATTCTGCCCAGATAACGGAACATCCTTTTAAATAACTCTACTTCCTATGAGAAGGCTCTCATGTTGCCTTTAGTGACAGTTCATTTGACATGAAAAACAGGACTGTGCCTCCTGGGCTTTTGGTTCTTGGAGGCAACACTCAGAGCAAGGCTCTCCTTTTATATTTTCTCTTGTATATTTTTTTATTTCATGTACCTGCCAATGGACTTGGATTTTTCATCCCTGAAGCATTCCACCAACCTGGCTACTTCACATATCAAAGCAGACTCATGTCTAACATTTTACTGAAATTTGGCAGCATAGCTTTTAGTAAATTAATAATTGCTGTCATCTCCCATGAAAGGGAATATGGAGGCAACCACTGCTCCAGCCTAAAGCATGGGTCCACAGTCTATTCCCCTTCAGACTTCCTAGGAGTCTGTACTCAAAGGGTTGCCCATTCTGAAGAAAAATTAGAATATTTAATGAGTGATGCTTTCCAGCCTAATGCTAGAAAGTTGCAGTGAGCCAGCAGTTCTGCTCTGGGGAGAAGTCCAAACCCCAAGTGCTAGTTTTAATTTTACATGCCTGTCATTATGATGACTTGACAGATGTTTAGAGTGCTCTCAAATAAACCTTGCAAACAAAATTTACATATTATCTGTGGTTCCCATACTTTTCACTAATATTTATTTATGACATAGGCACAAATCATTCCCAGTAAACTGCATTAGTTAAGAATTATAGTGTCATCCTAATTCCATGGCAATTTTTTTTTAGCATCGTATTTCAAAAAGATTTCTTCTATAAGCAACAATTTTCTTTTCTTCGGAGTCACCCTGCACATCACTAGATATCCAGGGCAATAGACAATCCAAGGAATCAAGGGGATGTGAGAAGTTCCTGGCAGTCTGCATGGTGGGGGGATTCAAGATGACTCATTTGCCTTGCCACAAGAGAGGAATTAGGCATTTTGGTATCCAAGCCAGTGAAAAGATACAACTGCGTGATCTCTTTGCACACCATGAATCTGCATTTCTACAGTATGAACCAGGCATAGACAAGGAACCTCTTTGTGCAGGGCAGAGAGCTGAGCAGAGAGCAAAGAGGTGACCCTTGTCTCCAAATCCCAGGACAAGAAATATACAAGGACACAGACAGGCATGGAATATCTCAGCAAAACAGAAAGAAAATGAGTGACCACAACAAATTTTCTCTGAGTATGACAGAGGACTCTTTTTACCACTGTAAAAGAGAATTTGTTAGAGATTGAAGAGAAGAAGATAAAATACTTGTAGAGAGCTTCTCTCAGTTGAAGAGAAGGAGATAAAATACTTGTAGAGAGCTTGTCTCAAGCATGAAGGAAGGCATGTGCTGGAACTCAGACCCTGAGATCAGTTCAGCTGGTTGGACCATGGTGATAATAATACACAGAGTTGTGGGGTCCATCCCCATAAGGACCATCCACTGAAGAGATGGCCTTGATCGTCCTTGTGGGTCCTTTCCAATTCAGAATATTCTGTGGTTCTGTAATTTGCAGCAATAAAAAGAAAACACAAAAGCAAATCTAGAAAGCTTTCCATGTTAGTGGTTTTTGTTTGGTTGGTTGTTTTTGTGGGGGTTTTTTACAGAGACATTCCAATGCAATTGTTTCCTATGCCAAAGAAGTTAATCTTGCTGTTCCCTGAGTAAGCCACAAACTGAAATAGGCTACATAAACCTAACTCTCAAACTCAAACTGCTGGACAACACAAAAAATGTAAAATAAAATGGGAAAAAGGGAAAGAAGGAAAAAGTCACTTTATGGGGGGGAGGAGATATTGCTGGAAAATACTGAGGAAAAATGAATTTGCTGAATTGTTGGACTGTTTTGTGTTTTGTTGTTTGGGGATTTTTGTAAGGAATTTTCAAGCTAGTGATTTTTAATTCTGGTTTTTATCATTATCTGTAAGATGTTAGAGGAATACGAAGTCAGGTGTAAAGGCCCTGACTTTAGGATACCCTGATTTTTCATGCCAATCTGTAATAATCTCTTACCTCAGGTATAGCTCAAATACAGACAGACCATCAAAAGCCCCAATATAATACCTGTCTCCAAAAATTTGCTGTTACTACTTTGAAATCATTTTTAGTTTCTTTATTTCTGAGTCAGTGGAGGCTTCCAGACAGTTTCAAACCCAAGCTATGTATCTGCAAGATGAGATAGCACTTCAATTGTCAGGGTATGTCTCTCATACAGCTCCCAAATAGCACAGGTGGAGAAAAGGACACTTGAGAACTTGATATAATCACCATAGCTGTCTCTATTGTTCAGGTTAGTATCCCCTGTCTTCCTCTTCTTCCAACTTGCTTCAAAGAAGTTTTCTTTTCTCTGAAAAACTGCCAAACTGACAGGCAGACATGCTGGAAGAGATAGGAAAGCAGCTTTATTTTGGTTGCATGCAAGTCCAACAGCTATCTTAGGTACTTAGGCAAGACATGGCAACCCCATGCTGATCTGCACATGATCATGTTGTCCTCTTCAAGCATCACGCCATGTCACAGTCTCCACAGCAACTTTTTTTTTTTTTTTCAAAATTTCTGGCATATTAATTGGGAAAACACTAGTCAGGTGCTCCATCTTAACCATTTCTCACGTGTGTTTTTCACAAACAGCCCTTTTTCACCTACACTGGAGAATGTTTTTTAACTTCTAATTGAACCAAAATGTGCAAACCAGAGGCATACAGCAAATAAATTTGCTTCGATGAGTTACATTTAATACGCAAGATGCCACATTAAAATGTATGAACTCTTTTAACTCTAGCCCACACACATAAACAGAAACAACAACAAAAAGAACGAAGGGAAAATATCCTGACTTATCTTTGTCGCTAGCTGTGCATTTCTGCATTCTGCTATTTCTGCCCAGGAAACTGTCTTTGGATTTGCAATAAGAGGGAAGAAAGGTTTATGGTGTGCTCTGTAGTTAAGGCTTTATATGTTCTCCACTCTAATCCTTTACTTTTGGAGCAGACAGCTCTGTTAAAGGACAGTAAGTATGGAGCAATGTGCAAATGCAGCCCTTCTATACTGACAATAAAACTAGTTTCCTTTCTAAACCTGATTTCTGTGATCACCAACCAGCAGCTTGAATTTAGAGGAAATTTTTCCTTTATAACCCTCAAGGAACTGTTTTCTTGTATTTTCTGTCTACACAAGTAGAAACTGCTTCCAGTGCTAATTCTGTGATAGTCTTGCTCATTTAGTGAGAAGCCAAGCTGTAAAGCAGCATGCAGCTGCAGTGATGAAACAAAACTGCAGCCTCTGCTCTGATCTCGGTAGAGCAAATAGGAATCCATTATTCCAAAAACCTTTCTCTGCATAAAACAGTTTTAAGGGCTTCATATTAACCAAAGTGAAATTCATCCAGCAACCAGGTGTGTTCTGCCTCTTTCCAAAGGACAAGTTCTTCCTACAATAGCCAAACCCTTCTCTTCTTACTCCACCTGCTCCACACTAGCAAGAGAAAGTGAATCCCTGTCAAACTACCCCATCACTGTCAGCCAAGTGGCACCCAGGAAGGCACAGTGCCTCCACAGCTGGGGCACATTCAGAGCTTGCAAAAGAGCAAGAGCACAGTGATATAATGCAGGCTACACTCTGACTCTCTTCTGACAGTCCCTGAGGACACTGAGAAATGAAAAGGTCTTTGTGTCTGTACCACCTCCACTTGATGAAGTACAATAGTACATGACATGTTACTCCCACTTTCACTCCTCACAGCAGAGCCTAATTTTGTGTGCTTCTCTTTGCTACAACCACCATTAAAAAGCATTCAGACTTTGTGACTTATCAGTCTGCAGTTCAGGAGGGCCCAGGCTGCAGCTCTTGGGCTATTATTCTGTCCAAATGCACAACATGATGCCTTCAAATCTGTAAATTCCCTCTCTTCTGCTACAGAACAAGCAACGTGACAAATAGTTCTGAATGTCAATGCGTTACAGAGAAGGGTATGCTAAGTGTAGCTTGGATAGTCAAAGCAGAACCTTTCTTTATCACATTTGCTACCAGATCTAGTGGACTTTGCATGCTTGAGTGCATGAATACTGAATAGTATAATCTTTGCAGAAAAAGCAAAATCCACACAAAACAGAAGCAGACCTGTCAAAATCAGCAGTCCTGTAATGTATTCTCTCATGTTCTTATAAAAAAGTTTTCAACATGTATGTTCACTAGTCACCCAGCAAGTTAGCCTCAGTATCCCCTGAGCCAAACAAGACTAAAATACATCTTTCACAGCAAGTATATTGCTTCAGCGAAACTTCTCAGAACTCTCTGTGTAATTTGAAGGATCAAATTAATAGTGAAAGAAAAAAAACTGGAGCTAACACAAAATTGCTGTTTAAGAAGTCATTTCAGGCTGTTGATTATCTTCTGAAGAATATTGTTATTTATTACTAATGACAAATAGTACATTCCCATCAGGATCTCCATTATATGTGTGTTATATGCCTTTCTTTGGAGGATGAAGAACTGGCTGCATATAATTAGTCTTGAGAACCAGCTATCATTAACAATTGAATTAATACAGTCAATCCTTCTAAAGAAGTTTCTCATCAAGGACATTTGTTTGCCAAAGTCAAAGTAGAGAGGTCTATAAAAACACTCTTGTGACATTCCCAGAAAAATCAGTACACCCAGAGAATTTAACAAATGCTACTGCTAACAATTAGTAACAGTGGAGGCAGAACCTAGTACCTCAGCTTTAACCACTAAGAATTCTAATACCAGCAGCCCAGTCACAGTGTATTGATCACAAGCCATGGAGATAAGTTGCTTTCTTCATAATTATCTGTCTCTAGCAACCAGGGAGGAAAACAGCTAACATTCAGAAATAACTAAAACAGGCAATCAATAAGATATTGTTGATTACCTCACCAGTGTGGATAGACTGTTATAATTCATAAAAACTTGTGAAGTCTATTGATTTCCTAAAATACTGACTTAAAATTGAGCTATATTTTCAAATCACAGGGTTTACATGAAACTATAGTCATTATACCAATGTAGGTTTTTTTGTCAATTTAAGAAGATGCAATAATATCAATACATACTGAAGGCACAGATATATCTGGGCCCAGAATATACAGCTGCATATGCTACTGTATCAGTTGTTATGCATGAAGGGGAGTTACTGTTCTACAATAAGTAATGGATTTGTTTACAAGCTTATTCAATATATTACTCTGAAAGTTCATAAAAGGATGATGAGCAATGTCCTGAAATCGAAAAACTCAAGTTTTCCAAGTACAATAAAACTATTCCTACTGATTCTCACAAAGGCTCTTTACAATTGCAACAATAATTTGGCAAAGCAGAGGATGCTTGCTCAAATGAAAAAGCTGACATTTTTAATCTCCATGTAGCTCAACAGCCAGTTATTTCCAATAACAGTAAATCAGCATCTTGTCTACCTTTCCCAAAAGGAACACTTTATTCACTATAAGGTTATGTTGTTCATTTAATTCTGCAGGGCAACAGAAGCAAAAAAAATTATTCATTTTTTTAAATGACAAAATAATTAACTCTGAAAGTCATGCAAAATGACTGTTTCTCTAGATATATAAAATCCTTTCCTTTCAAACAGTACTGTAGGGTAGGAAAGAAAAGTTAATTATCACATAACTATATGACAAGAATTTATTAGAAGCACTGCTGCTGTATTTCAACACTGTGGGTAGTTTCCCTGACAGTAAAATCTCCTTCCCAGGAATTAGTTATATATGTATATCGACTCTTGATGTACTTGTAGATTTGATCAAGTAGAGTAGCCTCCTTTCTTCTGCAGGGTGTGTTGTGTTCCTCTTTAGAGGTCACTGGTGTAGAAATAAAGCTGCAGGAGCAAGAACTCAAAACAAAAACCCCAGATTTTCTCCCATCTGCCATCCTGGTCTCACAGTGTGACCTAAGGAAGGTCCATTTCAGGTCAGGGGTGGTACCTTTAGAGGTTCATCTCTTTTGTGGGTTCCTGTTACCCTCGAGCTTTCCTCATGTTGAATCAGGAGGAGGTGGGGAGAGACAGACATGGCTGGGATGCTCATGAGGTTCAGCAAACATCTCAGTTTGATCCTTCCATGCTTTTCCTTGCTCTGGCAGTAGCACCTCAAGGCCCACAAAATATTAGAAAAAGGAGGAGAGGCAGCTTGGAGCTACAAAGCACATGGAGGGGATGCCAAAGGGAGCTCTTGCAATCAGGAATGGGACACAGTACAAATTCTCTGCAACTCGATTTCCCTGCTCTCATGCAGGGCTATCCAAAAAGTGAGGGTTTGACCAACATGGACACTTTACCAGACTCCAAAGAATACAAAGGAAAAAAAAGGTAATATTATCACAGCCAACAGTAAACAATACAGATCACCTCTAGCTAGCCCTTTAGGAGATTTCAGATTGGTTTTATTAGAGAAGTGTTTAATACTGAGAAATAAATTGTTCTGTTAGGTGGCACATGGGCCTTTACAGATTCCTATGTGCCACAATTTGTCTCTTATCCAGAACATTTTGCCAATGCCTTTTTTTTCCCCCAGTATAAAAGAAAATAGCCCCTTACCATTTTCACAAGCTTGCTTAAGTACCAAGCATATTAAGTCTGAAATGTTTCCATGTATGGGTGACAGAAAAGAGGGTACAAATGGACCCTAATTCATGCTTGGCTAGCTCCATATTTGGAAGGGAAAATGAGCTATACAAAATTTCCAGAGGTAAGAAAGACAGTTTTTTTAAAACAAAAATCTACTCCTATGGGAACACAGAGAAAGATCTTTGAGTTCATCAAGTGTTATAAATTAACTGAGCCATCCTCAACATTTGTGGTCTATCAATGCATGTGGAGAGGGAGAAAAATATTTTCCAAAAACTTTAATGGAACTGGACATGTTTGGATCATGGTAACTCTACCTACTTACACTGTCTGGACTCTGGCATCTTTTCTCCTTCAATTATTAAATTTCCAAATAAAGGATTTTTCTTATGCTTTGTTCCCCACAGATAAATTATTATTTTGATAAGAGAGGATAATTTAGATCTGTTACAAAAGTGAAAAAAGAAATATGTAAGTAAACAGAGGTTCTTTTCCCAGGGATCATATTCAAAAGCCAAAGCAAATAAAAACTGGATGAATTTAAGTATCCATATTTGTATCTCAAATATTGCCACAGGATCTCCAAAAATGTGCTCTTTTCAGTAGGTCCTGAGACACCCAAAAGTTTCTTTAAAATGAAAGAATCCACAAAGCCAAGCACTTCTGTAGGTTGGTAAATGGAAACAAGCTGGTTAGAGCGATATAAGGGTTTAACCTAAGATATCTCAGGGAATCAAGAACAATAAACTTTGAACATTACCTGTCCCTTTCTGAAAAATCAGTTCCAAAAGGTACTAAAACACATTCCACACAAATCAGATTGAAACCATACAAAACATCCCAGTCTTCCTCACTTACCACCAGGCTGATGTGGGCTCCCATTTCCTCAGCCAAGACCTAATTAAAGAGGCCCCTGTAAAATATTCACCATAGAAACAACTGCTTAGTGTGAGAGGCTACTGCCCTTAGAGCTGCTGGTTCACACGTTCTGCAGAAAGGTACCAGCAACCACAGGAGAACCAGCAGGACAGAGGGACAGAGCCTCCTGCACCTCCCCCAGGGCAAGGATGGAGCAACTGCCAGAAGCTCTGTAGCATGTGATGGAAGAAACTGAATCCTGATAAGTTTTTGAAACAAAACAGCAAGAAACACAACTTAAGGTATGGCAACCAAAGAGCATCATTTTTAATATCAAGGAAAAAAAAATAGTAATTTCTGTGCTGGGTAAGTCAAGCCTTTATTGCTAAACCAGCTTAAATTAAAGCAGGTGGCAAACTGCTATACTCTGTAACCAATGAAAGCATAAAAATCAGTTTCACAAATTATTCCTTAGCATTCCAGTTGTAGCAAGCAGGAGATTCAGAAAAGCTTATTTTAATTAAAAACTTTATTTTTCATTACAATTCACAGTTTATACACAGCAAGAAGAACCCTTGCCATGTGGACATTCAGAACACTGTGCTGGGGAGACAAGGGTCTTTATAAGAGCATTGCTCGGTGCTGTGTCATGGAACTTCCTTAGTTTTAAAAGCGTACTCTCTGTAAATGTTAATTGACTGATATTTACACTGAATTTACATATTAACTTATATTTATTAGAAAACAAGCTAAGCATCCAAAAAACATGAACATTCATATCTTGCATGTTATCTAATGGTCAGAGATGCTGTAAGATTTGCCACTTGAATCATGCCCAATCAGCAAAGTCCCATTCTTTTTTAATTTACAGAGCCTAAATTTTTCTTTAAGGCCTGTTCTATTCATTTTATGTACAGCCAGGTTACAATAGACTAATATAACGAAAAAAATGCAAAATTATCCATTCCATCCTGCATTTCTTCTGAATCTCATGTACACCTATAAGCAAAACAGAAGGTACAAAATTAATGTGTTTTCTTAAAACCATTAAAGAAAACCCATAGTCTGGTTTAGATCTGCTTCTTGTCAGCCTATCCTGTCTGAACAATCATCAGTATTCAGATTGTGCTATTTATCAGCTCTTCTTCATGCCTGCACTGATATTCAGAGCCATCTCTATTTGAAATGTAGAAAGTCACAGTGATACCAGTTTCAATTGCATTCCCACGTTAGCCACAGCTCTGGCGCAGGCAGCCCACGTGACATTCAGGAAAGCACTCTACCAGGATTGCCAGGTAAAATATAATGTAGCCTCTGGGGTGACTCAACTTAAAAAGGAAATTAAGAATCCATTTCATACCAAATATCTAGCAGAAGATTTATGCTTATTAAAAATAGCTGTATTCTTCTGCATTGTTTTTTGGATGTGATTATTAGAACATAGCAATTAAAAGCTTCCCCCTGCCTCTCATCAAAACAGTAATTTATTTTTGCTCTTGTCATCTACCAAATAATTCAGTGATAGATAGGCTGCAGATTTTTTTTTGGTACATCTGATGCAGAGAAAAACAACTGCTGAACACTGCTTGAAAAACTAAGACCTGGAAAGGGTCTGCAAATCCTGCAAGTCAGCATGAAAAAGTATCAGCTGGACCTGAGTAAAACAAAATACTTTTGGGGGACATGTTTGCAACTTTTGAAACTGCAGTGCCTTTAAATTTGGAGCTAAGGACATCAATTCATGATTGTTGAGTTTTGGCATTCATTCATGCTGGTTGGTATCTTCACAACAGACACCTTTGAAACACCATCATTTCAAGAAGAATGAAAGGCTTAAATGAAATATACTTCTCACGCAAAAAACCCAAACAAACAAAAGTTGTACAGGAACTGTAGAGGTTCTGGTTCTTCAAAAGATAAGGCACTGACCAAAATTTCTTAGGTAAAAGGCTGCATAAGAATTTCTTGCCATTTACAAATGTGTTGTAGTCCAGAAATGGTCCATTCCTAGGCTCAGTAAGGTAGACCCTGAAATTTTAAGGACTGATCCCTCAAAGCTACATTGTTACCATAAACAAGTGAGATTCATTCGTGAGGCCATATGGCACATTAGAAGTGAAAAACAGTCTGGGCAGATAAAGGCAGAAAACATTGCTTGTTCCAGCATCTTTCGGAAACAGCAGTGCCACTCGTCTTTGTGTCTCTGAAGAGATGCGATGGTAACTGGGGACAGTAGTTTTTCTGTGGAACTCATGCACACATAGAAAATGCCGCTAGCACTGGTCATCGACAGGGTGGAGGAAAAAGGTGTATGGCTAGTCTAAGCCAGGAGCTTCCCAAGGGCTGGGATCCAAAGTCATGGCTACTTAATGTTCTCGATCACGGCTATCTCTTCTGCTGCACAGTGTGGCGTCAAGCCGTTCATGTAAATGCTGTCTGTCTTTGTCAGAGCTGGCAGGAGGTCCTTCTCACTGGTCAGATGGTTCACCGACAGCGTTCTCTTGCATGGGGTCAGGTCTTGGCTGTGGTTCACGGCAAGTTCTGCAGAGAGCTTCCTCTTGATGGAGGTGGCCCGCTGGAACTTGTCGTAGATCTCCACGCTCAGGCGCCTTCGGGTCTCCTTGAACTCGGCGGTGACATTGGCTGTCCACTCCGCAGCGTGGGCTCTGAACTCCCCCACCTGCAGCAAAAATCAGGAATGAAAAGGAGGCATTATGGCACCAAGAACTTTAGACATTGTTTATCTTCAGGAGCCTGGTGAGACTGCAGGGCTGCCTAAGGGCTGCTGCTGCTGCCAGCACAAATTTCTTGTGCCAAAGACTCACTCTTCTATTGACAGCAACTAAAGAAGAAATGTTGCACTAGTAACAGTTAACAACAATTCCAAAAACACAAAGAAAAATCTTTTCTGCTGATTTTTTTTTTATTGTTATCATAGGCAGTCAACAATACAGGGAAGCTGCAGAGGCTTGACAGCTGCACAATACCCAGCTGGTCAGGGGATGCTGAAATCCCAGCAATCCAGGCTGTGTTGTGTATTGTTACTAGGGTGAGTGGTTATTTATGAGCACTTTCACTGTCTCTGGAAAGATCCTTGGGAGACTTGGCAAGGAATTTTCTAAATTTAGACAAAAAAGCTTTTTTAAAGGAAACCATCAGCTGTTTGCATTCTCTTTTCTGTGCTTGCTCAAGTATAGCACCAACACAGCAACAGTTAAAAGTCACCTCAGTGACATGTCTGCTTCCCAACCCTGAACCCCAAATCATCCTTAATTTTCCTCAGATATGGCATAAGGTAGACTGAGCAGATCTAGTCTGAGGTAAACTATGGCCTGTCATTTATTTACTATTTATATTTTTGCACTTATATTTCGGTCAAACCACTGTTACATTAAATAAGTTATGTAGGTAACTAGAGAAGGCACTTCTTGATGCTATTATCTCATTATAACTGGAAAGGAAATAGATTGTTTCTCTTTAAATCTCTTCTCCCTAGCCATCTTTATACTGGGAAGGTGCAGCACAGGGAAGATAGACGACTCATAAATATAACTCCAAAGTAAAGCATTTCAGGACCATCTAAACTACATAAATTAATTAGTCTAATTGGTACTGCTCAGTCCAGAATTTCAATCACTGACAAGCAAACTCTGACTTGGTAAGCACAGAAATAAAAAAAGAACTTATACAGAGAAATATAGGGGGAAAACCATCAGAGGAAAAGCTGTAAGCTTACTCGTGCTTTGCAGTGCAGTGGAAAACAGGAATATAATGAAGGTAAAAATTAATCAGCTCACCCAGGAGTGACAGGGTTTCAGGAAAACTTTCCCTCTCCAGAAACAAAACAAAAGTATCTCTTTACCCAAGGGTCATTTTATTACATTCGTCTCTGCTTCAGTGAACTAGGCAGATGACAAATGTGGACAAATGTATATTTTCTAAAACAAGGGTAATTATCTGCAATACACAGAGGACTGATTTAGCTGAATGATTATTAGTATTTAATTTGTGCAACTAGGATCAGACACACTGCACCTCAGATCTGAAAATAATGAAATCTGCAATGCTGAAACATCTCAGCTGCTCCAATATTTTTACTTGGAGTAAACAAGTAATAAAAATATGATAAATAGTATCAGTGCACACCCTGGAACAGTTTTCTCCTTTTCCCAAGCCTTACTAAAAGCAGGCTGCTCAGGTCCTGGAGAATAGTTCTGTCTAGGGGAGCAAAGAGCCAGTACGTGGGTTTCTATTTTACTGTATACATATGTACCCCTTACCAGCTGTGTAAGAATTTAACAGACCAGCTATTTTTCTCAGGCACACATCTCTGGCATTGCACATGGTCACATTCAAGAGATGCTATCAGGCTTTAAAATTGTGTCTCAGCAACTTACTAGAAGCTACAACCTCCTATAGTCTTTCAAATTTTTTTTGTTGTTGTTGGGGTTTTTTTGTTTGTTTGTTTTTTGGTTTTTTTTGCGGTTCCTATGTGTCTCATGTTTCTCCAGGAAAGAAAATCAACTGGCCTTGCTTCTGAAGAAGGCAAGTCTATGTGACCTCTAGGATAGGCTCAGAATGATCCTAGTGATGGAAAAATTGTATTGGTGGGATATCTGATGGCTGAATTCTAATCAGATGTCTTTGGGGAAGCGAGTTTCAGCAGCCTGCTGAAGAGCATCAATAAATGTGCCTTTGGAGATAGGCTCATTTCAACTAAGGTGGTGTGGGACATTAACTAACATGGTGGACACAATTCTACCTGCCCATAGACCAAAGTTGTGATGTTGGTTTATGTGAAAATTGTAGGAAAAAAATACAACTTGAAACATGCTGTTAGTAATGCTATTACTAAGTAGACTCAACATGTATTAGTAGTAAACCAGAGGGATTTGGCACACATAAGAAATCAAGAGTTCAGTCCTGTCTGAACTATGCATGCCCCAAATCACAGAAATGCACTCAAAAATGTTACCTCTTCTAAATAAAACTCTTAATTCCATAGCACTTACAGACTCAAGCACAAAGGGTTATAAGAAATGTGCAGTTTTAGCTACCAGTGTACTTAGAAACTTGCTTATATATTTTTATCCCTCCTTGATCCCACATCTGTATATGTTCAGGTTTTTTCTGTCCTTAGGTTATGACTTTTTATCTGCATTACAGCTCCTCTTCATCTGGGCTCTGACAACCAAAAGCTGTCCTATGCAAAGCCACTGAAATGTCAATTGCCCACGCTGCTCAAAAAAAATTAAATTCTTAGCATACCTACATACTGTAACAACTATTTGCTTTTCTCCAGCTCTCTTGCCTCATTGCAGGACAGCTCTGTAGGCTCTACAGCTCTTATAGCTGGGGACAGTGTGACATGAGGACAAGGCCTCCTAGTCACAGAAGTTATTGACAACTATATACTTAACATGAGGCTGAATGTCACAAAATACTTCAAAAGCAATGGGAAAAACCTGTCACAGTGATAGCACCTGACTCAGCCATACAAGAAGCAGCACTAATCTGGTGATGCTTCTCACTTTAACCTTCAGGGAAGAGAAATGCCACTCATAATGGGGACATGGTCCCTATCCCAGCTCCTGAATTGACTTCCTCCTCATCAAAATCCAAATTAGACTGCAGGGTGTTAGGCATATTTCACAAGGAGTATCAACCTAGCTACACTGAGCATCAACAGCTAGTAGCTTTATTATGTATTTAAGAAGCAGGAAGCAACACCCTATTGCCTTATGATTTCATGGAAGACAAGTCTCAAAAACAAATTCTTGAGATTTATGGTATATAGTAACACAACTAAGTATTCCATATAGCACACTTCACCACAAAACCAAACCAAAAAAAAAAAGGCAAAAAGAAAACTAAAAACCCCAAACCCTCAAAAACGCCCCAAAAACAACACCCACAACTTTTCTAACAAATGAACAGCATTGACTCTATTCCTTGCTCAGCACAGGTTGCCTGGTCTCCAGCTACCCCTGCCTAGATATCCCACATGATCTGCACCATATCCAACAGCCCTATAGGGATATCTCAAATACCACAGGTCATCTCCGGTAGCATCTCCAAATGTCTATGCCAATGTATCTGTGTCTATCGGTGGTGAAAATGTCACATTTACTCTATTAGGATATAATGAGAAATTGCCTCTGAGCGATTTTGAAGTGTGTTTTACTCGTTCCTGTTAAAGTCACTTTTTGGGTTTTTTGAGGGGTTTGTGTAGTGAAAAACAGACATCAATAAAATACTGCATGAACTTCCTAAATGACCACACAGTTCCCAGGCTGCACACATACACTATCACCAATATACCTTCAAGACAGATACACTGCATTTGACAGAACTAGGAAAAAACCATAGACATTAAGCCATCATTCCTTCTCCTACTCCTGCCAAAATCCACCCAAATGAATAATGTCCCAAAGCTGGCTCTCAGTCACTATCTCTAGTAGGACCAGAAGTTCCTATTCAGTTTCTTTGTCGCTGTGTTTTATCTTTCCGTCTAGCTGAGCTCCACACCTGGGTAAAAGCCAACAGCATAAGCCAGAATGCAAGTATGTCCAAGGGGATGTTACTGCTAAGACTAAAAAAGCATTTGAACATACAGAAGCACCTGCTTCCTTCTTCAGTACATTTACTCTAATTCCTTATACTTGTCAAGAGTTTGAGAATCTTTCTGGACACACAAAATTATCCAAAATTATTCCAATACTAGCAAAACTTCCCACCATTCAGGAAGACCACTCATCCTATTAAGTTTCTGGAAAGCACAAACCTTGTAGCCATACACAAGTAATCTGTATTTTGAATTAAGCCACATCTGTGCTCTAGCAGGAAAGCAAACAAACAAACAAAAGCATAATTAAGGACATCCTTAAATAGAGTAAGATGAATGCACTTGCCTAACTTAACTTTGCCTGAATTTTGCTTCTCCATCTCAGGGATATTGAAAAACCCCAACATTACAATATAATCATTTAATCTACTTTCATTTACAGAGTGGGAAGAAGTATATCCTGCTTGGATGGAGCTTAGATATATAACATGAAAGTTATGATATACTCAGGAGGAGGTAAACCACTGAGTGGCGCATAAGAAAAAAAATAGCGTTATATATGTGTCATGCAAGAAGATGAAAACATATTTCTAAATAATGTGTGCAGCTTTTTCTGTCATAGCTGTGCTTTATGTTGTTTCCCTTTGGCATACAGGGCTCATACATTTTATGATGAGCATGTTAGTGCAAGCCAAAAAATTGAATTTAAAAAGTAAGTAGATGAGCTGGAGGTATCCATTTGACTACATTTTAGAGTTTAAAAAAAAAAAAAAAAGTGCCCTTCCTTACAGATATTCTTAACGGTCTAGATGTTCCTCAGTATATAATTTCTAACATTTATCCCTAATGCACTCTCCACATTTTCATAGCTTCATTTTTCCTCTCCAGTGTACTTTATCCTGCTACTTAAAAATAACACATCCAATTAACCTCTCCATGCTACGCTACTCAGACAAAACTAGAAAGTGTATTACATGCCAAATTATGCAGGCCGCAGAGTACAGAACATAACATTTTGTCTTATTTCTCAGGAAACTCACCCAGTGTTCACAGAAATTTTTCTCAAAGTTCCTTTAAAAAAAAAGGTATAGATACAGAGAGGGGTGATGGGTTTAACAACTCAGCTGCTGGGTGGGTTTATCCCTGAATGCATAAGAGGGTTTTCCTACCCGCCATCTCACTTTCCTGTGCTTCTGGGCAAGCATATGGCACCTTTTCCCACCCAAGTTGCTGCTGAACACAAATTTCTATTCACTATCTCAGTTGTCTGTACGTTAAAGAAGGCCAGAGTTCAGAAGATAAAAAAATAAGCTTCACAAATTTTTTTAGTGAAACTTGTGCATTTCCTGTACATTAGGGGAATCTCATTGATATTCCACCTAGAATTCCCAACCCAATGATCTGCTTTCAGTAGTTCTGCTATTATAGTTTTATTATTACATACCCAAAATACCTGTGGATAGGTATTTAGAGAAGAGGGTGCTCTACTTGTCTTTAAAGGTAAGCAGGCACAAAATGCAAGAAATACCACAGGCACTGATGAGATACCTATGCTGAGCTTTCCCAGGTGTTTAACCACCACTTCTATTCCTTCATCCTGTCAGGACCTCAGTTCTGTAGCAGGGAACTCTTCTACACCAGGTCTTTGAGATACCAGACTTTGATTTCAAAGTGAATGGCACACATCAAGCAGCAATAAGTGATGCCTTTTTTTGGTTCCACTTCACTGGTATACACATCTCTCTGTTTTTCAGACAAATATCAGAGGGGGAAAGACTCTATTTGTGAAATCGTTGTCTTCTGGGGTAAGGTTTCCATTACAAAAACAATTATATTTTTGTAGCTGTGGTGGCCAGAAATGTTTTGGGATCAATGCTCTCCTGGTGGAAACTGGATTATTCAGTCCTATAATAAGCAGTTCTTGCAAGTTCATTCTGGTTAGCAATGATGGTTTGGTTTCACCCACATAACTTCCATGAACACATCTGATGCCTTCGATGAAATAAACCACATTCTCCAATGGTAATGCAGAGATCCCATGAATTTTGGTTATTTTTTTGTGGAGGAACATCTATGGTGGCAGCTGTGGGAATATGTTTTGTGGAGATGTGACAGATGGCAGATGCAAGAAATGGTCTTTTCCTCTATCATGGTTTGATTCAACAAAATAAAAACAGTCTAAAAATATTATTAAAAAATCGTGCCTATGAAACAGAACCCAATATACCAACAGTCAACACAGTTATTTTGGTTTACCTTTTGTTTTTCCATAAACATGAAGACTGCCATGTTAAGTACTTCCTCAGAACTGTTATTGAATATTGCCCATCAGATACCTCTTTGCATAGAGCTGCATGTGTTTATGTCTCAGTCCTGAAGACAAGTTAATGCCCTGATCATCTCACTCTCTGATGTTCTGCTTTCTTATTAACTTCCAAAGATAAAGATTAAAAAAAGATGTTGACATTTTCCTTTAAAAACCATTTCTATTTAGTGGTTCCAGCTGCTTCAGAGAGCCATCCAACCCCTCTTCCAACCTGGTGAGAGTGAATGACATCCAGCTGTATTAACCACAAGAAACTATTTAGGTTTGCATAAAGCTCCACCAGTTGAGCCTAAGGTGATTCAGGAGAACAGTGTGTATCCTGTGCTATATAGCCAACAACCTGGCTGCAGCCAGGAATAGCAAACATTTTAAGAACTGTACTAGAAGCATAATGAAACCCAAGCCACAGGCAGTTGAAAGACTGCCTCAACTTTCTCCCAGAGGAAAGAGACAACAACTGGTTTATAAACTCATTGGACTTTTTTTAGCTTATAAAGATATGCTAAAAAAACCACACCCATTAAAAATTACTTTTAATTTTTACTTGGTAGTGAGCAAGGAATGATTATAGTAACTACATGGCCAAGTCCCAGTAAAAATTATTTATTTCTTAACTTTCTAATGTCAATATCTGGAGTGATATTTGTATGAAATATTAAAGTTCCCCTTTGGCTGTTCAACACTAGTATCACAACTGCACCCATGCCTTGTGAAAGGACGTGTTCCATAGCTTCTTCAGTCCCTTTTATCTGCAATTGCAAAGCATTTTTCTCAATGTCAACACACCTACTTGCAAGGGCATTCTGCTGAACTGGCTTTGTCTGGGGACTCATCCTCAAGATAGCTATCAGATTGATACACTCAGCATTAGTAACATGTTCTGGGGTCTTTTCCTAACAATATCCAAGCACTGAGATTATCCTAAAAAAAAAAAAAGTAAAGTTTT
>VYZT01001305.1:0-42051 GCA_013400735.1 Pomatostomus ruficeps | reverse complement strand
TTATATAGTAAATCTTCTAAACACTAATTTATTTTCAGAAAGAATGTCCTGCTAGCTTGTCTAAGAAATTCTTAAACTTTTATTAGCATTTTCATCTCCATTCCCCTCAGGAACATTTACTTTAATTTCTTTCTAGAAGAAGTTTAACAGATGTGCAAATGATCATTCAAAAAAATTGGTTACGACTTTTGCATTGCTTGTTGCTTTTTTACTGATGATTCCCTAGTTTCCTAGAGGAACCAAGAGGTTCAATATAATCATGGTAAACAGAAAATATTTTATGCACTTTGAAAATTTAAGTATATCTTATTTTCAAGCGTAGTCATGTACTTCCATTTCAGATCTTTCAATCACAAAAACCCCCAAGAACTTTAATTTAAAAGCCTCAAATCAATACAACATTTTATCACAGCTTACTTATTTTTGCATGCAATACAAAAGCCCCAAAGTTCTTTTTATTATTTTATAAATAGAATTAGGAAAATTGAATTTCTTCCTACAAGTTCTGGGGACTGAAGCTGGTTTTAGAAAAGAGTGGCGTGATCCTGAAATGAAAGCCACTTCTGACTGTTTTACAGCAATGCCGCACGTATTTTATAGCAATGCTACAGTTTAAACCAACAATTATATATGTAGAAGTTTGATACTGAAGTGAGAAATCCATCTTGCATGAAACACTACAAAATACAGACTTACTGCTCAGGTCTGTACAGTATTACTGTCAAAAAAGTTTCAGATGGTTTCATTCTAAATTTTCCCAAACAATTAAAATCGAACCCAAGTCACTGTCCAGATTGGCATGCTATACCATATCAGAAAGCAACACAAAAAAATCACATTTTATCTATTAAATCTCAGTCAACTGAAGGAAGTGCTTAAGCATACATTTACATGTTTCATATTACCCACTTCAAATCTGCTGTCAAAGACACTACACTCTTAAAAGGATACAACAAGCTAAGATTTAATGCATGCTTATGTTTGATTTTCTTTTCCTCATCTTTTGGCTTTGAATATAAGACTTATTTTAGTCACTCCAAAGCAGAGCAGCTATAAAAAACATGGATTTGATCCGGCAACTTGGAAAGACAGAGATCAGATAAAATGTCATTAGAATTATTACATAAATCAGACATCCTTTATGGTGCACTCAGTTATAATGCCACGCCAGTTAAAAGACTGTATATTCTTTCTTTGAAACGGCATGGGGGAATTTTAACAATCAAGAGCTCTATAATGGCAATGGTAGACCTCATGAAGACTCAAAACTCAGTTTCCAAGATATTTTAATTAAATCCCAAGTTCAAAAAGTCTTCACAACAAAGCAGACAGAAAAAATATTAGTTAGAAATACGAAGCTCTAAGACACTAATACCAGAGACAAACCTATAGTGCTTTAATCGCTGAAGAACAAGCTTTTTTCCAGCCTCTTAAACCAATAGAACAGTTTTGATGTAAATCTTCTTAAAAGTTCGTGCTATTTAGACTCTCTGCCTCCAGTTTCAGGATCATTGTTGATAAATATTATTTTCTCTTAATTACCCATACACATACAAAATTGTAAGTGTTCACACAGAAGGAGCAAGAACCAATAATCAAGAATACATGTAATAGTCCATACAGCTGTGGGGGATTAGATTGGAACACCATCAAAATGACTCCCTCTGAAGTATCATGGGATGTTTTTGCCAGCACATTTTCAAATGAAATACAAAGGTCCTCAAGACACCTCAATTTAGACTTATGTCTCAGATAATACAAATACCAAAATAATTCATGTATAGAAAAGTCCTTCCCAGTGTGGACCTGTCAGCCTTCTCACATGCTCTCATTTCAGTAGGAAAGCACTAATCTTAGTTACCATTTTAAAGCTATTATACCTATTAAATAACTGTTTGCAATAGTAAAACACCAGTAAGAATTTTAACAGAACATCCTAATTCTCAAGTTTTTTACAGTCAGCATTTTCCAATTCTGATAATCCAAACATTGCAAGATGAATTCTAACTCTTGAGTGGTGTTCACAGTACTTTCTTCAATGTTTTGCATACATCAAGCCACTGCACTCATGCTTCTAGCTCCACTGTCTGTAGAATGAAAACAGAGATTCCTACTATACCATTAATTGCTAATCTGACACCGAAACAGTGGTTTCATTGCCATGAGTGATGGGATTGAGAATTTCTGTGTAACTCCACTTCCCTAACCGGTACAGTAATAAGCTGTTAGTTCTTTCTTTAGTCAAAAGACATTGATCTGTTGGATAAAAGCTTCATTCTCTGCCTGTAATCAGTAACTTGAGGGCCTTCTGTAGATTCTGCACAGCAGTGCTCACATCTTCATACTGCAAAGCACTGCCAGCATATTTGCAATATTTTTGAGCTCTGGCAAAGTCCTCTGGAGTCAAGCGGACTTCTCCTGCAAAAACATAAGTATTACAAAGTTACTACAAAGGAAATCTGACTTAAGCTTCCTTTCTTACGATTTTTATGTTTTACTTATATTTATGGTAATATGAAAACCAAGCTAATATTTGTGATAGTATTACAAAGACCAGGATGAATTATTTCTTCTGTTCTGTTCCCTCCAGTCATATAAAACTTAACTTTTCTGCTATTGAAAAATGTGAGGACCTTTCTAAACACTGGTATTTGCATGACCCAGTGCCTTTCAAAAGTAAGCCAATACCTTTGAGAAAGACCTGCACTTCATCTAAGCCAGCAAAGGAGAGCTTTTACATAACATTAAGTTAGCTGTAATCATATTACAACCTGCAAGAAACAAGGACAGTGCTTTTTGTGTTCACAGCGTAATTACTCTGCTCTCTTCAGGAATAATACATAGTTAGAAACTGTTCCTGCTCAACTGGAACAACTTTTCAGAATGTAGAAACATTTCTCACTGGCATGTTTTCACATGTTTTATGTTTCTGTTTTTCCAAATAATTTTTATGCTTCCAATTTTACGTAAGATGACTGAAAACAAGACTGATGTCATTAAATGTGCCCATTTTTGTAACACTGGAGAACACTAGCAAAAAAAATTCCCATAATATAGCATAAACCAACTATTACTTAGTAATCAGAATATTTTTTGATATAAATTAAAACTTTGGGAAATCTGTAATGCTCAAAACACATGCATTCAGTCTTGGAGAAGGCACAGTAGGGACTTACGCCCTAACTGGCAGAAGATTTTATATGTGAATAGTATCACTGATGTGAGCATAAAATAAAGCACAGCTGTGGTACTGTACCTCCTTCCACCCACAAATTAACTGGGAGTTTTAAGGCTAACCCCATGCCACTCCAATAATCTATGGACAAATTATAAAATCTTTACTCAAGTTCTTTCAAAACAACGTAACTTGTAAATGATAGATTAACGCTTCTTTGGGGGTTTTGCAGGCTGCTTGGGTGCTGCAAAGTCCACAGTTATCCAGCGCTTTGGTCAGATAAACTGCCGCTATCGGCAGCTTTCATATCTCGCTTATCTCTGTACCTAGCTTGTGCTTTGCAGTGAGAGCAGAAATCCCCGATGGTAGTTTTGAAGCAGGTAGAAATGAAGAAGAGAGAACGGACTCTCTGTAGCTTTACCCAGACTTTAATGGTGTTCTTTTCTTCAGAATATGTGCTACTAGAGAGACCCCGACAGGGTCGTTACAGAGACTTTTATAGCAAAGGGGAAGGGAGTGGTGATAAGGTGGGTCCAAGGTTCTTAACAAATCACAAATTGACATGGGGTGACAGCTTTCCAATCAGTCTTGGGCAAGGGCAGAACATATTTGCATCAACCTATGAATGTTACAGAACAGTAGAACTTTCTGGCAACTGTTGAATAGTAAAACAACACAATGAATATTAAAATAACAGAGGTGGAACTGAGTCTATGATTGACAGGGTTAGAATGTGGCAGCTAGGGGATTCCCCCCTAGCCCACTGTCACAATAGATTTTTATGGACATGGATAAATAATTATATAAAACACTAAAGATTATGTATATATTTAATAATTTCCCATACAGCATCTTATAAGCAATGAATAGATTTCACGGATTAAGAGAAAATGTGTTTTTAATGCACCATACATTTAATAGAAAATTTAGTTAAATAAAGATTTAATGCTCTAAGTACACTTTCCTTTAAAGTAACTACATGAATATACTTAAAGCCGTTTATTTATGCCACAATTTCAGTTAGCTGGATCCTTTCTTTTAAAATAGAACTGCTGTTAGCAATACTGTGAGAATGTTTACAAAGAATCTCAGTTCTTATCAAAAATGTCTATTATATTTGCTTTTACTTCCCCCAATCTTGTTATTTAAGAACAGCTTTTGAACAAATAAAAGAGAAAACCTGGGAATATTAAAAACTAGACTGATCTGCTGGTTTCCAAAACAACCCTACCCAAACAAAAAGCAAAAAGGTAAGTACTCTGAAGATTAGTTTTATCAATTTTTAAAATATACCCTAGAATTCTACTTATTTTCTCTCCAATAAATAAATATAACCATTGAAGGACATAAAAACTCCGTGGGCTCATTATCATTGCAATGTATATGAATTTAGTGCTGAATAAGTGGAGCCACATTAAATCTCTTAAAATACATACATATGTGAGTAAATACACACAAGGGAGTGCATAAACACAGGCACACACTTTGGTTATTTTGTAACCTAAATGAAGTTGCAGACTAAAAGCGGCTGGAGTCAATCCGTGACCACATTACTGAACAACTTTAAGAAATCAAAAAGACCAAGTGCCCCTCAAAGTAGCTTTATGCTATGATGCCAAAAGAAACTACAAAATCATTCTTTAAAAACTGGCCAAGGCATCAGTCCAGTATTCAAATAATTTATTGGAAGCAAGCCTAAATTCACCATCTAATCTTATTTTTACAGTATAAGCTCTATTAATGTTGTGCTGGCATAAAGCCTTATTTATTATGAAATCTACCTCAGATGCTATTATGACGTAACTGGAGGGAAAAAAATTAATAATTTTAAATTTATAAACTGAAGTTTATACAGTAAGAGGGTTGATCTTTTGATGTGCTCAGTAGCCTGAGCTCTGACTGAAGTCAACTGCTCACAATGGACAAGAAAAATAGAAACAAACCAGTTCTGTGTTCTTAAGTTCTCAAAATAATGTAAAACTTAACTGCCATGACTGTACTTACATCAAAGGTATAACCACAAAAGTTAGTAACCAACTTCAATTTACAGATTCTAAGGGTTATGCAGTTTTTGAGGAAAGGACCTGGGGGTCCTGGTGGACACTGGTTTGCCCATGAGCCAACACTCTGCCCTTGTGGTGAAGAGAGACAACGGCACCCTGTGCTGCAGTAGGAAGAGCACTGCCAGCAGCTCCATGGAGGTGATCCCGTCCCTTTCAGCCCTGGTGAGGCCTCATGTGGAGTGCCATGTCCAGTTCTGCACTCCTCACTACAAGAGAGATGGACTGACATCCTGGAGACAGTCCAGCCAAGAGCCACAAAGGTGACTGAGAGAATGGAGCACCTCTCATGCAAGGAGCGGCCAAGAAAGCCTAGAGAAGAGAGGGCTCAGGGGGTCTTATTAACGTACATCAACACCTGAATGGAGCGTATGTAAAGGATAGAGATGGGCTTTTTTCAGGGATGCCCAGTGACAAGACCAGAGGCTGAAACACAGGAGGGTTCTGTCTGAACATCAGGAAACAGTTTTTACTCTGAGGGTGACCAAGGTCTGGGACAGGTTGCCCAGAGAAGTTGTGGTGCCTCTGTCCCTGAAGAGAAGCAAAAACTGTCTTTTGAATTAGCAGTGACATTTTTTCTCAAACTTCAGTGCAGCAAATTAAACCACAGGGAGCATGCACGGGCAGGGGGAGACACAAACGACATGGTCTCGAGTGACTAGTTTTACATGACCCCTCCTTGAGTACAAGGGTTGGACCAGACCACCTCCTGAAGTCCCTTCCAACCTCAAGCACCCAGTGATTTTTGGCTCTAAAAAAACCCAACAACACTGAGATAGGAAACGCATACTGTGTTTATCCTGAAACAAACCTGCTTCTGTGTTAATCTGGAATCATTAGGACTGTAGTTATATTACTGGAACATGACAGGCATATGGAGTCCGCAATAACAAGCATGATTCTTTTAGTTTAAGAGGAACACAAAGTGAAAATTATTTGACTAGAGCTGCTGAAATAATTTCAGGAAAAAAAGCAGTTTTAGAATAAAAGTAATGTGCATTTTACATAATATATCTACTTCTTCCTGGAATCCTTTTCTACCCATCCGATGTTTTTCCTTTTTATCCTGCCCAAATATTAGACAGTTGATTTAAGAATATTTCAATCACACAAATTAGTGCATAAAAACAGTGATGGCAAAGGTAACAAATGGTTTTTGAAACAAGATACTCTTTTTTCTCATTAAATCACTTGAAATATTTGAAATATAAGTACTCAAGGATTTCTTTTTAAGATCATGAAAACACATTCAATGTCAAATTATTCTTTCTACTTTGTGTGTAGAATATCAAACATTATATTATACATACAACTACAATGGACAAATACTTTCTTTATACTATGCCACCTGTGGAAGGGACCGTATGGCAATGTAAGAAGATCTTATAAAAACTGTGTAGCACAACTGTGAATGCCTTTAGTGTTAGCAAAATCTAGGGGTAATAAATTTTTTAAGAAAACTACACCAGAGAAGTGCACACACACGTACATGAAGTTGCTGTGTAACTCTACATTCTGTTGTCAGACACATTAACCCATGCTTAAATGCAAAAGCTTTGACACTTTCAAAAGTCAACATTAAACTCTGAAACCTGTTTCCACAGGACAGGACAACTATTGAAAGATTCATGCTGACTAAAAATCAAAGAACACTATTCCTTTAACTTACTCTTTCTTTGATAAAATATTCTACTCTTCTCCACCAAAACTTTTTCTCCCATAACAGCATTAATCAAATGACTTCTCCCATGTTATGGGAAGCAAAGAAAATATATCATTTACTTTTAAAATATACATTTGATCTTACTACAAGAAAGAGTCTTGCAGGAGTATGTGGAATATCCTGTTTGGCTATGCCCATACAACCACATTTAACACTGCCAAGGAAGGCGTCTCGGAACTCAAATCACTGATCCTCTGCAGTGTCAAACTGCTGGAACAGACTTCAGTATGGTTTTGACCCATGTAAACTAGCACTTTCCCAAACAATTCCTGGGCATGACTTGTGGTCAGAGCAAGCTAAAGACCATTCAATACAAGCAGTCTTCACAAGCTGCCTTGTTTAGGTTTAAAAGTTTAATAGTATGAATGTGAGAAGTTCTGTGCCAGCTGTTCTCTGTGCCAAATATTTGCAGGCATGTATAATTAGTTAGTATAGACACAGACATCGTGTCTAAATCGTGGAACAAATGTACCTGGCACTGTGCTATCTCTGTGGATGGAGGGCAACACTGATTCCTCCTTCCCATCCAAAGGAAACTACAATTCTACAGGAATGGTACATACCTCAGTACGCAGCAAGGATCTAGCCCATATTTGTATATTGCAACCCAGCAACTGGGGAGGGCTCCTGGGTCCCACAGTTTTGTACATCCATTAAGAGATACAGGTATTTCTCAATTTCCTTACGGGTTAGAGAACAAGGCCACTGTAGGCACAAAAAGGACTCCTCAGCAGTGTGAGGAGAAGAATGTGCAACACGACAGTGACAGGCAAGGACAAACACTTTCCACCACTCACAAGCATCTTTTGTTCGCACGTGTGAACAAAACTGTCACTGTACCTCTGTGGACACATCCCCTGGGTCCTCTCAGACTCCTGCATAACGACACTGTATTTTCTAGGCTTTCAAACCAAGAACCTGTGTGACCTTTATCTCATCTCTGGGTGCACTTTTGCAGCACTCCCTCATAAGAATGAGCTGTTACAAGACTCAAACTTGTAGTGACACAACTGATGTGCAGAGGAGGAATGCAGGCATGCAAATACTCAGGTTAGATCAAGTTAGAGATTTATCATGGTGCTTAGCAAGGGTCTTAATCTCTTAATTATACAATATTACTTATTACGCATTCTCATAAACACACAATTCCTTTTTATTTACGTACTTATTAAACCAGGTTAACTCAGGTAGGTGGTAAGAAGGAGCAATTCCAGAATAATGGAATGTCTTAAATTTAATAAAAGATTGAAGTCTTAATCAAATTATGACATTTTTGACAACCAGAAACAAACATTCAAACCAAGAAACAACATGACTAAAATTTTCAGACTAGTTACCAAAAAACCTGTGACTATGACTGTCTGGAAGATCATGATAAACTAGTTAAACGTGAAAGCTTTGCTGTCAAACACCACAAAATTTGCCTTCCAACTAGCAGTTACTATGGCAATGCTTAAGTAAAGCTTTGATCCGTTTCAGTTAAGGAGCTCCCCAAACCCCCACCGCAGTCCCCAAAATTCAGAAACTACCACCAACTTTAAATGTTACAGCTACAGGTCTGAGGTGTTGTTTTCAATAAAATGAGTTACTGCCACATGAGACATTAGTGCCCAGCTCAGTTGGCCAGAGCATGGTGCTCATAATGCCAAGGTTGTGGGTTTGATCCCTGTATGGGCCATTTACTTCAGAGCTGGACTCAATCCTTCTGGGTCCCTTCCAGCTCAGACTATCCTGTGATGACAATAATTTGCCAGAAAAACTGTAGCACCTATAGTACCTTTTCCTCTTCGAGAGAATACTAAAGATTAATATGTCTCTATCAATGGCAAATTTTGCTGGTTTTAACACAGCTTCTATAAAAATAGCTGTCTAATGTATTAAAATGGAAACATCCTTAAGCATTCTTATGCCAGCAGACTAAAAACAGGGTAAACATTGAATTCCTACTGTAGCATTCAAGTGAAGCAAAACTGCTTTTTCAGTAAAGCTATTTTAACACAGACACACTCTTCAACAACATAATAAAGTAACTAAATATTTGCAAGTTATAAAATACAAGAACACACCTATCTAAACTGTGTAGTCATAACAAGCAATGTTTTCCTGTGGTTAATACTCAAACTTAACGTAGCAATTATGTATACTATCAGCTTACCCTGAGAAGGATAAACTGTAGGAGAAAATGTGAACAGATTTTGTACCAGGACTTCTAGACCTCCTCCTCACTCAACATCCATGTTATATTGCCAACAAAAATCTGATTATTACAAACAGATGTAATTTATAGGATTTTTAAATACTATTTTCACTATTACATGGACAGAAAAATTCTTTTAAAACAGTTAACTCTTTGTCCAAATGTACATGAGTGTTCAAATTAGAATCCAGGATGATTCCAGCTTTATTTTCAGTCACTACTCTTCCACAAGCTGTGGTTTCCCTAAGGTAAGCCTTTGTGTGTACACTTCAAAGCACAAAATATGCAAGCAGACATAAAATACATATGATATAGGTGATCAGTGATTTCAACATCAAAGACAGATGACATTTTAGATCATAAAAGACTTGATTTAAATGGTACATCAAAATAACATCATTAGGAGTACCTCATAGAGTTTCATTTAACACAGGTACTACTTATAGTCAGGAAGCACACATAATTATTCTGCACAAAACCACAGCCTGAATGTTTTATGAATTATTTTATAAAGTTAATAAGTAACTTACATGCTGACCCTGTAGAATAAATTTTAAGTAAAGGGAATGTATATTAATTACCAAAAATATAATTTAGCAAGGCTATCAGGAATATAGGCTTTGCAAAGTCTATCAGAACCTCATCTGAGAAGCAACAACATAAGTAATAAAAAGCCTTACACAATGCCAGCTCATTGGTTCAAAATAGTCAGACAGGCAACACTACATTGTAACAACTTCCAGAAACTATTAAACTCTTAGCAACACAATGCTTAGATGTTGTCTATTCTTTTTAAAATTCTGGAATAGCATTCAGGTAACAATGACAGTGTTTCTCAAACTTCTTCCTTCAGTGCAGTGGAGACACAGAGGACACAGTATGTCCATGCACAACAATACAAATGCCACAAGCTTACCTGCCGACTGAGCACTGTAAAGGGAAGGATCAACTAGAGGAATATTCTGAGGAGCAGGCTGAATAGTGTTACTTGTCACTCCTGCAAATCAATGCAAAAAAAGGATTATTTTTACTTACTGGCTTTAAAAGTAAGCAAACAAAACATAAGAGATACACCTAATGATTTTCAAATTAAGCAGCTGATAGCTTACTAATTCTGAAAATGTAACAAGTAATTTTAATGCTTTCACTTCAAATATGTATGTTTTATAAAACAAAACTGAAGAATGTACATACTGTCATCCATTTTACCAGTACAGGACTTCACAGAAATTTAATTCCAGGCATTAAAAAATACTACACCATGAGACACTGGTAACCCCAGAGTACCGAGGAAAACCTGCTAAAGAGAAGTGTGAATAAACTTTGATATTTGAAACTTTAATTCTACATTCTAAAACCAGAGGCAGCCTATATTATTATATTTTTAAAGCCCCATGCCTGTCACCTCGCACTTGCAACCTATCTCCTTCCTAATTCCTTTGAAAACAATTAGTGAGAATTAAAAAAAGCTAGCTAGGTTTAAAAGGGAAATAGTGGTGCTAGAAGAAACAGAACTTTATGCTGTGAAGCATTCTTGTATCTGCATTCCCATTTTAGGTACACTCATTTGCTTTGATACAAGACTGTATTTTTGCAATATGTCCAGAATATACCAGACTAGCATTAAGTTATTTCTACAACATCTGCTGTGTAGGAAGAGGGTATAATCACTTTTCTAAATTATGCCACTCCATTTAACAATTGGTGGGGTTAGAACTATGTAATGCACAGAATTCATGTATTCCAACAAGATACATACTCCATAATTTTCAGATATGGTGAAAAAAAAACATACTCTCCCTCCCAGATCCCAAAAAAACCCCACCTATCTGAAGGATTTCCCTTTGATAAAGCTGAAGAAAAAGCATCCTGAACTCTTCATAGGGTGAAGCATTTTTAAAATGAGCAAGTAAAAGAAAAGGAGGGATTGCATGACAGAAGTATCTCATATGTTCGATAGTATAAAAATGCATCTGAACAATAAATGATCATCAGGATAGAAATCAAGAGCTTTTAACTTTTTAGTGATATTAATCATTAATTAATTATTCCATTCTATGATTACTATAAAAAGGTCCCATAAGGTAAAAAAGTTGTATTCACCAATCACTTCATACTTTTTTTTTTATACAGCATCTGGGAAGAAACTTGGAATTTTTAAGAACTTGGTTTTGGTCCAAAAATTACCCACAATAGTAAGGATGTAGGAGCCAATATACTTAGCAGTAGGGACAAAATTCCCATTAATAATATTGTCCGAAGTCAATCCCACTAAAGCACTTGCATGGGAAAAGGGGCACAAGCCAAATCAAACCAGTATGAATGGTATATCAGGCATGATTGCTACAGAGTTGTAACAATTTCAACACTATGCTGGATAAGCTCCCACATGAAGAACAGCAGCCCATCCGCACAGGGAAAGCTACATATGAAATGAAGTAATGCAATTTCATCTATCAAGTGAACGATTCAAATTGTGCTTTACAGTACAGATGTTGCAATGCAATACCATTTTACTGGTTCAAGAGAAGACAAAAAATTCTGTCTGCAGAACAGTCACTTTTTTAGTCCATATATGTCTTCTGTAAAAGTGTTTCAAAATATGATTTACATATTTAAGAAAAAACACTGAAAAATATTTCCAATGGTATTTTTACAATTTTAGCTTATGAAGATGCTTTTTGCCACACAATACTGTGTGATGGACTAGAATTGGGGCAAGAATTCATCTCCCAATAAAGGCATGGTTTTTTTGGTGTGATTTGGTCATACCTGTGTTATGAGGTACTTCAGCTGGAGTGTTGGCTGGTGCATGGGCACCTGGTGGTATATGTATGCCGGTGTAATTACTAGTTGGTATGTTGTTAGCTTCATATGTAGATGATGACGATGGTTGAGTTGTTCCACTATGGACAGAAGATGACCCCGCTTCGTCCCTTTCAGCATCTGCTAAAATGACACAAAATAGCAATTACTGCAACTGTTATGGACAAACACTTGAAAACTTTGGCTTTCCTTAAAACCTCCTTTCAAATTTTTACTGCTAAAAAAGTTGCCACTAAACAGTGTGACATAAAACAACAAACCAAACCATACAGGGTTGATTTGAAAAGATAAAAAGCAACATACCATACAATAAAGATTTAGAAGCTCACATACTTTCAAAGATCTCTTCTATTCAAATTGAAGAATCATTTCCTTACTGAACTGAATATAAGCTATCTGTCTCATTAGAACAATTTGTTATACCTTAATGTACTGCATCCACAGAAGTTGAACAAGTTATTACATATAGGCAATAATCTACATTTTAACATACAAATGAACCAGAATATGGAAAACTGTGTTTGCCTTACCAACTCTTCATAAAAGGCTAGACAGTGACAATTCTTTTATGCTATATCAAATAGGAACCAAGACAAACTCTGGGAAAGTAATACCAACCAAGAAACTAAATACATCTTAGCTAAGTCATAACTGCATCTAAAACAGCTAGAATATATAATGAGCTATAAGAATAATGAGGTTCAATATATCCCATAGCATGTACAAAGAACATACATATTTTTCAATCTAGATATGTTCTTAAGGTTCTGGTCTAGTTTATTTAATATTGCTTTAAAGGCTAATGATCCAGTTAATTTAGAATATATGGTTGATTCCTGTTCTTGCATTTGGATTCAGTTCAGTTTAAAACAACTAATTTCCATTTTCTGTGTATGCATTCACCTGTATCAATAATGTCAGCTTGAACAAGCATAGTTTTGGGAATTGCTTATTTAACAAGCCAGCGCTTGAAACGGAACAAAAAAATATAGGAGCACAAAACTTGTAGATGTGTAGAGCTAGCAAAAGAGATGTTTTTTAAGAAATCCACACTGATCTTCAACTACTGAAGATTATGTGTTATGCAAACACTTCTAATGCTTAATAATGAAACAATCTACTATTAAAAATGTTATTACAAATGTCAGAATTTTTTCCCATACAAGTCCTTCTTCATCCCTGAAAAAATGTCACATGCTACCTTTACGAAAAATGCCTAAATGCCTTCTAATTCGCAATATGATTTACTAAAATAAAAGGCTATAAACCAGAGTAAAATAAAGTATTGTCATTAGAACATTTTTACTAGACTTTAATAAATACACTGCGATTTTATGGAACAATCTCTGACGCATGCAAATGAACACCTGACAGGTTTCTGGAAGACAAAGTATATCTTAAGATGTCAGATTTTTCTTTTCCTGTATTTTTTGTTAGTAACTCATACTGCAATATCATGTGGTTAACATCCATGGAAATAAAATTAAATGTCTGAAAACTGGCAAAAAGAGAGTGAGATTCAAGAGCAAACATTGGATATGCTATCTTTTAAATAATGATGTAATCATAGGAAACCATTGTTTGAATGCTGTATATTTCACTGGTTTTGGTGTTAAATAAAGAAAAAAATACCAAAACAGTTTCAGAAAATAAATGAACAAAACCACAGAGGCTTACTATACATAAGATTATTTAAATAGTTCCACACAACACTCATCATCCTGTCTGACGGTGAGGCTGTGGAATATTGCTTGTAACACTGTTACCAATTATTTATAGTTTGGTTAAATTGTAACCATAAAGTCGGATTTTCCAAACTGGGTGTCTGCTTGAAGCTAGGATTTTGGGAAAGCTGTTGTAAAAATTACTAAACCACTTTTGAGAATGAGGCAGTGAGAGAAAACATGCTTCCACCGTGCTTAGTATCTCAGCTATGAGAAATTACTTGCAAATTCATGCCCGCATTTAACCTGTTAATGCATCTATTCCTTTATTCTGCCCCCTGCAGCTTCCTGTTGCCCTTACCTGGTTCTCAGGGCACATTGTGATTTCTTTCTCTGCACTAGGATTACATATCTCGTATCTGCAACCCCCCGCCCCATACTTGTGTCTCTCTTGCACTGTTCCCGTCTTCTCTCCAGTTTCAGCTCCCAACTTCTTCACTGCACAGTTCAGGGTCTCTGGTCACTCCTGTAACAGTGCAGTGCTGTGGGCAACACTGGCCATGGAAGACATGATCTCAAAGGGTTAAAGTCTGGCAATGTTAAAAGCAACCAAAGAAAGTGTTAGCAGTGCTGCCCACCTGTAATAACAGTGCCTGCAAGAGGCAAATTCACAAAAGGGCAATCTACTTTTAAATCAGGTTTATGTATCAAAAGATTAAGTTCAACTGTTTGATTCACTCATTATGCAATTGGCCAATGCTAAAACTGTATTAAACATAAAAGTAGGTTTGTTTAAGTTAACTCCTTAGGTCTTTAAAGTGCCCAAATATCATAAAAGCATTGTAACTATTCTTTCTGCAAAGCAAATATTTAAAATAGTCTTTATCAAAGACTAAAGAATTAGAACCATTTTAAGATACCCACTTTCAGTATTTGTGAATAGTTTTTTACAGTAGTGCCAGATAAAAGGATTTCAGGCTGCTAAAGAAGAACATTTAAGTCAATAGAGGTTTTAAATTCTGTGGTTAGAATATTGATAACATAATAGAAAAAAAAATCTTTTCCAGGGAATAGGAAAGAATGCTAAAAAATTAGAAGATTATTTTCTCATGCAGCAGTAACAACCTAGAACTCAAAGTTCCTTACAGTTTGCTTAAAGACGCTGAAATACGAGGCTGTGAACAGTGACACAATTGTTTTATATTTCATTTCAGCTCCAGCTGAATTTCTTGTCTTGGAACCTCAACAGCCTTCGTGCTTGAATCCCAGCGTAATGAATCCATGAGCTCTTTACATTTTCTGCAGAGCTATAGCATACCCAGACCATCTTTTTGTGTTTTTTAACATTATTATTTATTTACTGAAGGCAAGACTTTGTGAAATAATCACCCCAGCCCCATAACCAACCATCCAAAGATACTTTTATACAAACAGAGGATTCTCAAGACTTAATGGCATTCCCTTTTCTAGTGTAAGTAAGCACTGATCATGACTTAACTTCAGCAGCTCAGTGCACTAAATACAAAATTAGAAAAATTCTTATCTTTAAGGAGTCCAGACTCTTCCAGTTTTCTGGACCCCTATTTTAATGAGCTCAGAGAATTATAATCCCTCAACTTACTTTTTTTTCCTTTTTCTCATTCTGCTTCATTGCTTTTCTTTTGCTTGAGATGTTGCTGAAAGATTCACAATGTAAGGTTCTATGTGAACACTGCTTTTAAACAAAAAACCATTTTTTTTCCCCCAACATTGAGAAATAAACTCAAAAATCCATCAACTTTTCCCACGCTGTTCTTTTTACTAGTTGGAACTATTAAGGTTTTCTGAAATTCTGTAATAGAAACGTAGCCTATATATTATATATTGCAATGAAGGTGATTGCATTTAATGTATTTGCTATGGCTATACCATGACCATTTAGGAACCTTTTCGTATTCCCATTTTTTTTCCATTAGTGTAAGTAGCTAAGTAACCTTTATGTGTACTCCAGGACTTGTATTCCAACTGCATTAATAAATTAAGCATGTCATTTCAAGGTTTCCATGGTGGCATCCTGACAAAAGCATCCATAAATCCAACAGCAGAATGGCATAAAGCATGCCTATGTTACCGTAAAAACATCTCCAAGAGTTACAGTATGGTTTTCAAGAATCACCAAAAAAATAATACTTTGGAAAAAAATGGTAATTTGTCAAGCTACAGAGACCTAGTTTCACTCTGTTTAAACAGACTTTTTCCACATGCTAGGGAAGAAAATGAGCAAGCAGAAAGGAATGGGGAAGGTCCAATCATACATTCAAACAATACTGCTTTTCTTCTTATGATGCACAAAGCAAGAATTGAAACTCTATTTTACTGATCCTTCTCATAAAAATTAGTTTGCATAAAATTTTGTCTTAATTATGTGAAACATCATGAACACCTACACTATGGAGCTAACTGCCAAAAATAAACATCAACATGTATTTTTCATTTTATTTCTCAGAAAATAGGAGTGTGAAAAATAATCTCTCTACATGAAATACAATTCAACAACAAAGCAAGCAAACAAACAAAAAACATACTGCCAAATTACAGATCTTGCGGGCTCCCTATCAAAAGGGATGTTAAAATTTTGATTTACTCAGCATTAGTGTCCCTCTTAAGTTGCATGTAGACATAACCTGGTAATGAAAGCAAGAGTCTTCACCAATTCCCATTACCACCCGTAATGAACTGCAATGAATATCAAGGATTCGAGGAAAGCCTGAATTCTGCTTTCCTTCCTACAACAGCTTCTTCTGTAGCCTTGAGCAAGTTAGTTACCTCTGTGCATTAATAAAATGAAGAAAGAGCCTATTTGTTGCTTTTGAGAAATAATTAGCTTCTACAAGTTGCATGCATGGATTTTTAGCAAAGGCTTTGTAATATTTACTTAGAAATTCTATTTTTGCAGTTGTTTAAAATTCATAATTCACTTCACATAATCAGGTCAGCTTTACCACACTATGAGCCAGACCACTAAGGAGCACTCATTTAAAGCTGGAAATATTTAACTGAGCTATTCATTACATTCAATATACCAAGAGGTTTTTCTCTCACATGTTGCATTCTCCACAAAATCACCAAACTGGTATAATTTGACGAAGATGTGATGATGTTTGCAGTTGAAGTTGCATCATAAGTATCTCTAGCTACATCTGCATGGGCAGTTAAGAAAACTGCCTTAAAAAAGATGGTATGTTGAAGAAGAAATTAGTTTGATAGTGCTTCACTTCAAATACAGCTGTGCCTAGACTGGAGCACATTTCAGTGGCTAAGATGCCCATTCCAGTGTTTAAGTCTGTAGGGTGTCTTTAGGTTAGGAAAACATAATAACAAGAATAAACAAGTAGCTTGGAAATAAAACTATCATACTCAGTATGTGTTCACAAATATTTGAATTTACTCATGTTACAGTGTTTCTGGAGTACTAATATATATATAAACAGTATTTTATCCAGGAAACTGCAAATAAATTATATTTGGCACCCAGGTTTTTAAAAACTATAAAGATAATAATAGACTGCAATAGATGTTCAGTACACAATCTCCTTTAAAAAATCATTATAATATACTTTTTTTTAATGTAACACTGTCCAGAATATATAAATTACAATGTGGAGAAGCATCAAAATATGAGATTGCATGATGAAAAGATTGAGAACCAGAAGAGAAACTAGTTTTCTAATGTTTAGACATATTTAAAATAAAACTAATGTGTAGAAAATTACAAGCCTACTCATTAACTCATTAGAAGTAAATTACAAGTACAGACTTCAAAATCCACTGAAGAATCAGGTATAGACCCCAAACACAAATGAATGTAAAGAAACAAACAATTACTTTCATGTGTATATACATATATATTTCATATGTGTGTACAAGTATAAATATATTGATCATCTATATTAATCCATATGTTCACAAAACTTTTATGTAGCCACCCCTATAAGGTGGCTCTATAGGTTACATACAAGCCACACTCTACAAGCTAGGTTTTTCCTTTTTGCACTGTAGATTTGTTTATTGACACTTTTTATTTGGAGAAATTTGTATTACTAAATTTAAGCTCAAGTGATAAATTAGCATAATTGACAAGCCACAAAATCTCATATGCCAGCTCAAAAGAAAATTACAAATTATTTGATGTTCTTAGCTGTTCCATGAGGTATGTGAAGAATGATACACAGAGGTTGTCATTGCACAGAATTTTTGTTTTAATCTGCATAGTGGAAATACCCATTCCAACGACATCCTATTTCATAAGAGATCAACCTTTAAAATTTGTATTCAATCTGCATTGACTGAGGAGAAAAAGAAACTGGTCACTACCAAAGCCAATGAAAATGATCGCTATTGAAAGCAAAACAATCTGTTCTGACACACATTCAGTTTGGTTAAGTGGATGTCCTTGGAAATCACTTCCTTAAGTATTAGATAAAGTGGGAACCTCAAGGAACTCTGTACAGGGAGCTCAGGTAGCCAGAGGGAGCAACTGAAAACACAAGGAAAAGGAGGATTAGTTAAAAGAAGGAGGCAGAAAATCCTACTCAGTAAGAGTAGGCCATAAACCTGTTTTGAAACCCACATTATTATACAGGGAGAAAGGGGTTGTCTCACAATCAGGTCTTTGAAGTTGAATTCACTTACAATCAGTCCGTTTTCAACTCCTACTTAACCTCTGAGACAGGATAAACTGGCAAAAGGATCATAACTTTACAGAACAGATTTAAAAGAAGGACTGTGATTAGTGCTAAAGAAATGCGTGGGTCTGGCCCAAAGCTGATCTCAATGCCTTCTTACAGAGTGGCTGTATTCAAAATAATAATCTCCACTACAAAGGAAAAAATATTTTATTAAATAAGTCAATCACACAGTAAGGTCCAATAAAAATAACAGCAGGAGAAGCTGAAAAGAAGTAGAAGGCAACCCATTGTGAGTGGAACATCAGTCACGGAAGCTGTGCTTCCTGAGGCATGCTCACTGAAGAACTGTGCATACCACCACTGCACAGCCCTCCACTCTCTTAGAAAGAAAAGGGAAACACGTACCAAAACTCTCTCCTTCCATTCCAATGGGGCCAGGCTGAGGGGTCTCTCCGTTCTTTAAGCAGTTATGAATGTATGCTGCCTTCCACCTTGCGTACTTTCTGTGCTGGGCATTCTGTGGGAGGGAAAAGGCCATTTTAACCACTCACTTCTGTGAATTAATACATTCAGAACAGATATATAAACATCTTTTCCACTTGCTCTGCTGTCATTTGGCACCCTTTTAAAGATAAACGTGTGTAAAATTAATAGATGAATTAAAAAAAATTAAAATAACAGCTCTAGCAAGATCTCAGCATGAAAGGAAAGTGTGGATATCTTCAATTAGTGCAGCATGTCAGGAAAAGGAAATAAATTATACCAAGACCACCTAGTATGAAAGACACAGCACTGCATGGTAATTACTGACATGAAATAATCAAGAAGTCTTCCAATCTCCATAAACTCAGATGATTATTTACTTTAGATTTAAATACTTGAACCTTAGAATGCTACCACTGCTGATCAGAAATATGAAATTTTTTCTAATGATATTATTTTCAAATTTAAAAAATTATTTAAAAGCATAAATACACAAAGGCTGATGTAGTTGCAGATTAATGTGATTTGTTTGTAGTATTTTAGGCCTTTAAGATTTTCCATTTCATTTTTCAGAATACACTTTACTGTTCTGAGGTACAACTTTTAACATGTCAGAACATGAAATGAAGGTTGGCGACTTTGCTTCTCCTGGGACTGTTACAACAGTGTTAATTTAATCCAGGAAGAGTTCTCAATTGCTGCAAGAAATCTTAAACTGATTATGCAAATCAACTACTTTGTCAAAAGTTGTATGGGAAATGACCAGTTCTGACAGTTATGAGGTAATATAAATCAAAGAACAAGGCTGAATATAAACAGATGAGAAATGTGGAAGGATAAGTGGAATAACTTGTCCAAACGAACAATGCAGGTTGTGACAGCATGTTTCACATCAACATCAAAATTAAAAAAAATTACTTTTGAATTAAAAAATTAAAAATTAATTTGGAAATTAAATCCAAAGTTTCTGAGAATTAATAAACTGAAATTCAATCCTGTACTTCACAAAGCCTATTGCGCTGTCATCTAGAATTGGAGAGACACAAGATATCTGCAGCAAGCTCCCTTGTTCATATTTAATACATTGTATCCACCAGGATCCTCAGGCAACCCAGGGGAAAGATCTGGTCTTCATTTTTGAAAATAAGATGTTCTCCAGAAAAAAACCCTATTCTGATGACAGATTTATTAAAATGCATTCACTACCTCAGAAAGGAAGAGTGCAATCGGAAATCACGGCTTTCTGCTAAACTTTGTTTTAATAATCACTTCTGGTCAGTCAGTATTACAGATTAAATTCCTTCATTTTTAACAAACACACTAGAAGCCACAAAATGCAGAATACACATATCCAGAGTATGGTACTTTTAGAAAAGACTATTATGCAATATTTAAGAGCCTGTACATCTCTATTCTAATATGGCAATTATTTACTGATAAAGTGTGAAGATGCTGTTGTATCGGGTGTCCATCCCAGGTGCTGGCAAATCAGCATGGCAGGAGTGCTGTGTGTGAGGAGAGGCCAGGGCTGCCCCGTGCTGGGTAAACCCAGCTTCAGCACACCCACCTCGGGACACAGCTGAGCCCCTCCGCCATCTAGTGGTGCCCCCGGGAGAGCACAGTTAAGGATGGGCCAAGCACTCCCCAACTCCCACACCAAAGATGCTGGATGGAGAGAGGAGAAGGGAACAAAGTGTTTGATGTCTGTCTTGCAGCCCAGCTGCAAAGCTTATCTTATTCCAGAACTGAGATGTGAAATGCTGTTGGTTTTGGTTTGTTTTTAAAATGCACTGCTGCCCCTTTTCGATGGCTGCCCTACTGAATGAATTACTATGGAGGTAAATGAAAAGAATGCTGCTATCAGAGCTTCCTACTGACCTAATCTAAGCTGTGTCTTGTAAAACACATCTTCCAGAAAATCCTTTGCCTAGTTCTAATATGAAGATACAGAACATCAACTCTTCATCTGTGACACAATCCATTCATACTACCCAATAATCAATCACTTGCCATTTAAAAACATACATATTATGCTCAATACCCATTTTCTGATTCTAGGTGTCAAATATCTGCTTTCTATGCCTTCTGCTGTTGATTTAAAAGCCTTTTAATAGTTGATAGTCTGTACTATGAAGGCAATTTCAATTACCTATTGAAAAAATGGGCGGGTGGTCTGAATATAGATGTCACGCTGTATAACCAGGTGTTAGGCTGAGTGTATTTCAGGCTGACAAAAACTTCTGCAAAAGTCTAAGACAGTCATGTCATACTTGTCCCATCATCCCTTCACGTGAAAACGGGTAACGAAACTGTTGAGATGTAATGATGCTATACAGAAGTGCAAATCTTTTCTGTATTTCTTGTATGCTCTCTTTTACCGTCTTCACCAATTAAATAAAAAGAGAGAATTCTGCTTCTTTCCAATTACAAAGCATTTCTACCCTTTCAGCATCAACAGCAAAAACGTAGAAAATGTATCACTGCTAGCATCCTGTACTGACATTTGTAACAATTTCCTCCATCTTCAAAGCAGGATTGCTTCAGTCCTCTGAGGAGTCAGTGGATCAGTACACTGTCCTGTGCACTGGATTCCTACAGACTAAGATTGTTTTTTTAGTCCAATTCAATGTGCATTCACTCTCTGGCTCTAGGAAATGTTTTTACTGGATCTAGTAAAGGATGTCAGGGTGCAGAGCAGACTGTTTTAAGAGAACAAATCAAAGAGCAAACTTACTTGAGCCTCTTGATAAGATTAAAATTTTAGATTGGTATAGTCTCAGGCTATGGAAGATGGAGAATCTTGCAAGAACTCTTCACTAAGCATTTCTCTTGGGTAAGACCTATCTTTAATATCTACAATTACATCCTATAGTATTTAAGAAGTGCACCACTATCAAGACCATTCTCTTACCTTCTTTCCAGTATTAACAAATGAAAGTAGCAACAACAACTGCATTTTAAACTGAGCAAGTATGACTACACATTAGGCACACTTATCAGACTGGGGATTTATATACAGGATGTCAAGTCTGTGAATTTCAAGCAGGACATGGAAAAAAGTGAAGGTGGAAAAAGCTTCAGGAACCTTGCATCATTTTTCCTCTGTAAGCATTCCTACTTGCTCAGTGTAATGCTATGTGTCCCACAGTAATAATCAAACTTTGAATTTCTAAGTGATACTTGTCATGAAGCATCTTCTAACAGATATCTAACATTTCACCTACGCTTTATTTGAAATACTTAGCACAATTCTTCATGGTTTAATAACAAGTATTTGGCTACACAATTAGCATCTATATTCACAGATTATAAAATTTGTGTTCATGAATTATAAAAGCAATGTCTGTGCGTGGAAAAGCAATCAGATAATACACTCCTATGTCCGACACTTACCTCTTCAGAGAGCTCCCCAAATACTGTTAGAACATCTATCAGGAGACTTGCCGTATAAAAGGACTTTATCATGTTTCTACAAAAAAGAAAACATTTTGCTAACTTTGTAATGTCAGTCTCTCAGAATCACATTTTAGGAGTTGTCATCTTAGATCATACCGGCTTATTTCAAGCCAAACATCACTATTTCTTTTTCTTTTAATCTAATGTTACAGAAGCTGCTTCACAACATTCAAATCTAGCAGTAGATTGATTAGTCTCCAAACTACTATGCAGAAAATGTTCAGTATTTTTTAAAACTGGTTACATGTTCTGCACTTAGTTTCTAGTTTGGAATGTTCTGTGCAGGACATCGGAAATCCTGCTATTAGCTTAGAAAAATACATGAACATGCCGTAGTAATTGTTGTAAACCAAACCACATAATGGATCATCACAACTATTTTACTATCACTGGTCAACAGAAACTATAACATGCTTGATGTTAATAAAGCACAATATTAGCCTGAGGTTTCAGAAGGCTTGTCAATAGGTGAGCAACTCCCTGCAGAATGTAAGGAGGAAGACACCAGTTAATGTGTGAAGTTAAAGACCCAAAAGTTGTAACAAATGGAGTTTTTCAGAAGAGAAAAGAATGCATTAAAGCCCAATTCTTGTTTCCAGTCAAATTAAAGAGAGTTTGGATATTCACATTCCCTGACCAGTATCTTAATTCAGATAAGAAAACCAAAGATTTTCACCTACTTATGAAATTGCCCAGCTCTGTCTTCATTGTCTGCATACAAAAACATTTTCAAGGCATAATTCTCCACATGAGCAGAACCAACAATTTCCTGAGTAATTGCTTCATTATCACCAAATTGCTTTTTCATCTGGAAAATGTTGGAAAAATACATTAATTACTTTATTAGACCTTGGCAATTCTGCAAACACAAAAAGAACCTGCTGATTTAAACAAAGTCAAGTACAATTTAAACAGAAACAACTTATGCTTTGTTTTACAAATCTTCAGTTTCTAAACATAACAAATGCTAAAAGCAGCATGTGAAAGCACATTCTTTACGAGAGAGAAATATTATAAATAAGTAGCTCTGAATCTTCAGCCACAAAATGCGTCTAAAAACCACCAATGTGCCCCCCCCCAAAGTTGAAAATAAACACAACTACAATATTGCGATGGAATAGCAACAGATATTTTTCCCCTTACTATCTGAAAGACCAGGCACTCTGAAGCTGCATCAGGATTCAACACAGTTCAACTGGTAAAGTAATGCATGCTTTATAACAGTGCTGTAGATCAAAGTGATTGTGTATCTTCCCTCTTGTAAGGTTATTTCACTGCAGTTCATCACATCTTTCAAAGTACCTGAGCCCTACCTTGACCAGTCTAGTGACCTATGGATTTACTGGAATCTTCAGTGTAAGCAGTGTATTTCAATTCAAAGACCTCTTTTCACAGATGTCAGAGTACAAGAATCCTCAGCTTTCCTAATAAAAATCAGCAAAGCAAACAACCCTCTAACAGTCACAACAGGTGGATTTACAGCTTCTGAATGGGCTTACTGTCTGCACATAAGGAAATCTCAGGTTATCCTTAGAGAACAAAAACAGGAACACTGCATGATACTAACCTGCAGCCTTTATTTTGCCAAAAGATTTAAAAACAATCTCTGAATGGCAGTTATTTTTCACTGTGCGTGCAAATAAAATTTAATCATGCAGGCAACATTTCCGTATTTTTAAGATTGCTGCCAACTTTCTAAGACATAGAATGTTGCCAGAAAACTTACTTGATTTCAGCAGTTAAATATAAGCTTTCCAAATTAAATTTTATATTTAAAGGCTTTCATGAAACTACTCTATATGGTTTTCCAAAAGTATTTGGTTTAAAAAGTTTAATTTTCTTGTGGAAGTACCAAAACTCATAAGTTCAAATGAAACACTCAAAACACTGAACTCAGGAAGAAAGCTGTTTGTATACACATATATTTCCTCAACCTATGTATATACCTCACATTCAGAAAATAACTGATTAATATACTTGATCTGATGCTCAATTATTTCAAACACACAACTGACACTGTTACATATACTTCTAAAAGTATTAATGTTAACAAAGTTGTTTACTTTTGAAATCATCTTTCACATATCTTTTCTCTGATTCAATACAGCAGTACTGCTCTTTTAAATACTGATACAAAATTTCATTCTAAAAATCAAGCCATTCAGATTTAATTTCACAAAAAATTAAGCCGCACCCCTCTGCATCCCCGGAGGTTATGGGCAGACTGGAAACTGCAGCTACTAAATTACAGCTGGGGTTCAACTTTTCCATAAAGCTGAACTTCCTAGTCCCAAAACTGCTCTACTAGACTTGATTAGGAGTGCTCTCTCCGTCCTTCCACCACCTGGATACACAGAAGAATCTTCAATACCTGCGCATCAGTTATCACACAGACAATCTTACCAGTAAACAAAAGGTGAAACTGCGGCTTTTGCTGCTTTTTAGTCTTTCTGACTTTGAAACAGAAGGGGTAACTGAACGCTGCAGATTAACTCCTGCAGTACCACAAGTAATCCAGAAAATTCCAACAATTCTTAGGAAATGAAGAGCAAAATATTTTTGAATTTTAATCTCACCTCTCCTGCCATCTCTCTCGCACTTTGAACACAAAACCCAGACCCATTAAAGATGTCAAAGTCTGATGAAATGAAACACCAAGAAGTCACTGTACACTGAATTTTCCATTGCAAAAAATCAGTGATAAAAAAAGGAAGAAGCACAAGTTATGAAAAAAAAAGACAAATGGTTCATGTTTCATTTTTTTTCTGAAGAATCACAAAATGGTTCGGACCGGAAAGGACCTTAAGGGTCATCTAGTTCCAACTCCCCTGCTGTAGATGAGGTTGCTCAGGACCTATCCAACCTGGCCTCGAATACCTCCGTGAATGAGCCTGTTGAGGTTTGGGATAGGTTTTCCTTTTGTTTTTTGCTTGTCTCTCTATCTTAGGAATTTCTCCCCATTCTTGTTAATGGGTGGATGATCAAGAGAGACAAAGGAGCCAGAGACAGTGCCTGGCCCTGGGGTAGGCAGGGGGGCAGGGTACCAGTTTTTTAGGTTTTTCCTGCTTCTGGGGAGAGAGGAAGGCAGCGGCAGCAGGAGCTCCGGGGCAGACTGCCACCACTCCAAGTTTTTCGCTTCTCGCTGCGGCTTTCTACCGGCCTTGGGGGGAAGAAACCCGGGACCCCCGAGCTTTTTTCCCCTCCCAGGAAGCCAGCCCCCAGCCGGGGTCCGAAGGTTGGCCGGTCTGTCGCAACACCTCACTGCTTCCAGCCTCAGCCACCGAATTACTGACACACCCCTGCCTACCTCTGCGGGACCCTGCCAATTCCTGCCTTCCCAGCCTGCTACTCCAAAGCCCCTGTTACAGCTCCTCCTGCTATCCAAAGAGGGCACTGGGACCGGCTGCCCCTGGGAGCTCATACAGGGAGTTCTTTCTCCATCCCTTCCTGCCGATTTGCAGCCGCCATTGCACACGCGGCCGGACCTGCGCCACAGCGCCCCCTGCAGCCCAGGGGAGTCACCGCACCCTCCCTGCGCACCGGGAGCACCAGCGCCCCTGCGGCTGTGACTGTGACTGCACCAAAGGGGAGCTGCCAACAGAGCGGGAAGAGACTGTCCCTGGGTTTGTCTGTTCTTATTTGTTGTGGTTACCATTGTTGTTGTTTTGTCTGTCCCACTATATACATAAATATATTAGTAAAGGACTGTTATTCCTCTTTTCTCATACCATTGCCTGAAAGACCCTTGATTTCAAAATTTTACCAATTCGGAGGGAAAGGGGGTTACGTTTTCCTATTCTAAGGGAGGCTTCTGCCTTCTTTAGCAAATACTTGTCTTTGAAAACAAGACAGAGCCATCCATCGTTCATAAGTGAAAGCTCTTGTACTAGCTTCACACAAACTCTTCAAGCATTGCAAGGTTTTGGATGGAATCACCAACACTGGACAAAAAAACCAACTGATGCTTAATTTTTCAACATTACTTTCTGCTTCCAAAGGAGCACTTAGACCTTAAAATCCACAAGCTTCTTCCTTTGAGAATACTGAAAACTACAGGGTATGAACATAAACAGCTCTTGGAACTTGAACTGGCCATCTGTACAAAAACTTTACGTTTCTTTAACTCTGTTCCATTTAAGGCTGTTCAATTTATCAGGTCCATTCAAAAGGGCATGGCATAGCTATCCCTTACCCACACAGATTAGACTGTGCTGTGCTTACAAAAATTTGTAAAATAAAATCTCCAATCTCTAACACAGGGTATCTTTATCTTTTAAAAAAATATTTTTAAAAATGTCCTAGATAAAACAGTGTAGGTTAAAGATTTCAAAAGCATCCAAGGACTAGGCTATTAAGTCCAACAGCAGTGAAAATTACAGTACAGACTTCAAGGAATCAAAGGCACATCAATTTAAAAAGTCTTCTAGAACACCTGCATTTACTTCGTAATGAATTATGATTAATCACAAGAACATTTATAAACAAAGCATTGTAATTTATGCTGTCTGCACAAAATCTTTTGGCAAAATTTCAATTATGTTTGTGCATGCACACACACATACAGCTTTATCTCCTTCCAATCCTTTTGCAATTTATTACAGACAACAGAAGCTGATACAGTCCGTCTGCATGCAGAACGGCTGCACAAAAGAGCCAGTATTTCCAGAAGTTGAAATAAAAATTAAATTAATATCATGATTATTTTTGAGGAAAGCAATAAAGTCTACTTACAGCTTCCAACTGATCCATAAGTTTGGATAAAAATTTACGGCATTCTGGGGTTTTACTATCAATCTTCATTCCTGTTTGCATTGCATACAAACGACCTTGAAATGATACAAAACACACAAAAAAGAATGAAAGTGATTATCTAAGGCAAAACCCATAAGCAAACAAAGCAATGCCCCCCAACACACCTGAAAGACAAACTCATGATTTAACCATGTACTGACTCCCGTACCAGTGAGGAGGCACAGTGAAATGTAAGGTTTGGCCTTGCAGAGATACTAGGAGATAATTTTGGGAGATTTATGCTTTATTTTTCCCCAATGACTATTCCTACTCATTTCAAACTGATGTTTGTATCACTATTATGCAATTAAGTGCTTTTATAAATTACCACCACCCTCACTTGCAACGCTCTCAAATAGGAACTTCAAATTGATTTGAGAGAGTGTATGGATAAAAGGAACTTCATGTAGCAGGAGCCAGTTAGCCTTAAAACACTTGAACAAATGGTATTAAGCATCTACCATCTCCATGTACATGCATACACAGCATCAAAACACCCTAGACACAAACCTGATCTTTAAATCAGACAAGACAGACTTTAGCAAACTTTCTGAGCTAGTAGAGTTGTCAGTTTTTAATAAGATCTTGAGAATGAATGATTAACTTCTTCTGATTAAAAATTATCTTTTTACTACCAAAAATCTGCTAGTTTTAGATTTGTACATGGCAGTACTTTACAGGCTTCATGAAACTGTGGGCAAACCCAAGCATATATTATTTACTGGGATTAACACACACTGAGAAGGGAAAATGGCCAGAAACATTCAGTAATCAAATGCAGAACATTTCCCACAATAAAACCATTCCTCTAACTCTCACTTCTGACTCTCACAGGAGTCCTACAAAACACCCTCAAATGCAGAATTTAAGAATCAAAAGCCGTAACTCCACTAAATATTATCATGAGGTAGTTGTCATGGAATACCCCATTGTCCTTCTTCTTGAAGGACACAGTTCTGCAAGCGATCCTTACTTGCTTCACAGGTTTAGCATCTCGTTCCTCCCAAACATCTCTTCATTCACTAGAGAGAACCTTTCCCCTTCAAATTACCTCAGTAAACATGAATATAACACAATTGTTATCACATTGCACTTATCCTGATGCTTGCTGTAGAAGAAAACATTGTATGTTCAAAAACTTGTCTGCCTTTTCCATCTATTAACAATTTGTCTAATAAAATTAGACATCTTTCTACAAAACTTACTTCAATTCTGCTGGTAAGCACCATAATTTAACTGATTTTTCTGGATTTTTAAAGTAGTATTTCCTATTTCATATACAACTGAGTGTTCAAACCAGACAAAGTGTACATCCCTTATTTGGGACTGCAAAGCTCATTAATTTTTGAATGTTAAAACTGTTGGGTTGCCCAACCATTTAAAGACACTGTCCTCGAAAAATAAAACTCTTCTGCTCTCCAATGCCTCTCTAGTTTTACTATTACAATGTACAAAAGGATCCAGCATCTTCGTATTCAAGTTTTCAGTAAAGAAAAACCAAGTGAAAGTTCTGAACAAAACTAAAGGAATTAATAAAGATTAAGAACAACTACAACACTTGACCATGACAAATGGAAGAATTGCTATGTAGGTTTCATTAAGTGACAAAATTATTACCAAGCTAATTACTGATGGGTACTTCAGCCCACCTTATTTATCATCAGGATGCTGACATGCTAATGTTAAACATTACACAACTTGCACATGTAAAGGTGAAATTAGATTTCAAAGAAATTCAAGCAGAAAGATACAGAGAATTGTATCTAAGGCACTAAAATGAATATTATGTTGACCATCAACTAAAATACCATCATCACATGACAAGGAGCTAGTATTCAATTAAATTGATTTTTAAGTACATACTTGATTGCAAGCTCCCCATAACACATTTCTTGATATAATTTAACAATATAAAATTTAAGAATTAACATGAGGTTGCTAAACCTATGAGCCATCTAGATCAGTTATTTCTTTTTGATGGATGAAAAGATAAAATATTTTCAGAGGCAAATAAATTAATTTTAGACTGACGCATTAGAGTGACAAATTCTAAATACATTTGGTCATTACGGGATATAGATTTATCTTACTTGTTGAAATATGCATCTTCAGATCTCATCCATAACTCATTTACATAAAAAGAACTGTTTCCATATAAATTGATCTTGCAAATGTCTTTAGCCTTGATCAGTTTAAAAATTAAAAGATATTCTAATTTGTAACTTACTTTTGTGTTACCTGTTCATGGGTTTTTTCACTCTCATTGCAAATACATCCATTTAAATTGTGAAAGCCAGGTAACTTTTTCTTCACTAACATCCAAAGGGGTGTATTTACAGGACTGTGACATCTGTATGCTTTGTATGAAGCCCTGAGAAGACAGCCCTTTCCCCTCTTAGTATTCCAGAGACTGAGAAAGTCTTTAAGACTCCTTCAGGCACCCCAATGAATAAATGCAGAACAAGTCTTGAACACACAGAAATCACATGTCAGGGAACAGTAGTTACAGATAAGAAACATGTTTCTCTTGTCCATATATAACTTTACACTGTGGGTGACATCAAGCAATCTTCCACACTAACACCCTCCTCCTAACAAAAGATTCTAGGACCAAGGTACCCACGGTTCCTAGGATATTAAAGATCAAAGTTATTATCCAAAGCACAGACTGTCAAGAGAGCATGAAGGTGCTCTAGCAGCAGCAGTTCTAAGATACTAAGAACAGAGACATCCTAGAGATAGACTATTAGTGTCACCTGAGATAAGATTAAATGTGTTCCACCCACCACAGCAATTACATCTCCCCCTGATCACAGGAGACAGTTACCACATGCAGTATCACTGCCTATAGAAGTTATTAAGGACATTTCCTGAAAGATCTTTTTAACTGGCAAAAGGTCAAAGAACACTTAAGTCACCCTAACAAGAGTCTACTGTGATCTTTAAAAGCTTTTAAGTCCAGAATTTTTGCATGCTCACTTCTTCACATACATTCATATGTTTGAAAGGACTAACCTGTCCAGAGACAGGCCTCTGATGAGGCAGTCATTCAGATAAAGGCAAAAGCTATGCCTTTTTTCTCAAGTAAGCCGTGATCAAGAAAGAGCATGATGTCTGCGAAAACAACTATTGACAGAGCATCATTACCTAGTAGCACTCAGTGCCAAAAGGTAGTCTTGGCTCAGATATCATTGATAAAACAGCCTGATTGCAATGAAAGATGAGGCAACCTTCAGGTCAGAAAACACAAACCAGACACTACCAGTCAAGATCTCCACAAACATCAGTTTCAGTTCATGAACTGAAGAAACAGAAGAAAAGAATGCTCTCCACAGTTTGAATCTCATAAGTGATACACAGAATGTTGTTTACTCACTGCTGCTCTAGTCAAAAGCAGGGCTTTGGTATTGAAAACTTCTATCATTAAGCTTACCAAGCAAACAGAAGGTGAAATACTTGAAAAACTGAAAGAACTAAAGATTTCTAGGGACAGAAACAAAATAGGAAGAGGCAGAAATAATTTGGTACGTATCTTTAAAGACACTACTGAAATAAATATAATAACCTTTTAATGTTTTAAAATTTTGCTTTTGAAATTATTTGTATGAAAAGCAATATGGGAGTGAATCTGAAAGCTGTACGCAATGCTTTGCCTTATTGCTGACAACAGGAAAAAGTGTCTACTAGTTCTACTCTTTCCAGTTTTGAGTATTACTGTATCATATTCCTAAGGAAAAAAATTTTATTTATTTCCAAACGGAAATTCTTCCACATCTGTGTCTTCTGTCATCCTCTCTGCTCTACTTTTGAAATGTCCCAAGTATTCTACATGAAGGCTATCTGTAAGACTGTGTTGGTTTCGATACTACTGCCTTTGCCAATTAAAGTGTTCTCCTGCATATCTTTTACTTTTGTGTGTGCTTGATCACACAAGTATTACTTATTGTGAAGATACACGATACTAACTGAAAAAAATGCTTTCACCTAGTGAAGGAAATTTATTAATGTCCTTTTCCTGCTTAACTTGTAGCAAATGGGCAAACTCACTTCATTACTGAATTTTCAGCAGCAAGAGCAAAACATACCTCTCCTATGTTAGTATCATCAGTCAAATTTTAAACTGGCAACTAATGGTCAAAGAACTGTCCTCCATGTTTATGTTGACAGGTAATCTCAGTAGCAAATAACTCATAACCAAGAGGCCAGAAGTTTACCGCCTCCAACATCTCCACTAAGAAAGTCAACAGTGACATGAGTTCAGTTGCCCCCTTCCCCTACATTTAAAAGAAAACAAATTATTTACATTCCATTAAATACAGCTGTTCTGGTTTTTGTAAAATTGCAGAAGCAGTGAACAGTATTATTACTACGTTTGCTAAGTCACAAAACTTTTGCTTTAATGGAAGTGGTTCAATTTCCAATAAGTGGAAGGTAATCTCCTGAACAGCATAGACAACATGAAAGAAACCCTCTTAGTGTTCTGTATTACAAATGCATTGTTTTATCTTATAGAATGGCACATTTGAAAGGCCATTTTACATCAAAATCATTTTGGTTTTCTCTTCAGAACTTTTCTCTATACATTGAAAAAAGTGTTTAAAGTGCATGTCCCTAATGACCAGTGATATCCTGTTAAAACTAAAGAACTTGACTTACAGGAGCCATTGGCTTAGGAACTTCTAATAAAAAAACAATCCTCTGTGAACAGCCAAGCTTCTGGAAATGTTGATGTAAAAGACAACTAAACCTATACATGGTAGCTGCAAAAGTTTTCACATTTTTAAAGCCTAAATGGAGTATATGAAGACTGTAGACAATCTTGGAATTAAGCAACCTGCAATTCTTATCTCTCTTCACTATTTATGGTGAAGATCTGAAATATCTGGAATCAAACAGGCAAATGAAATGATTCCTCCTTTTTGTTTTATGCACTCAGCTTTGTAATAGATACAACTACTTTTTGCACCCCTCTATTCAAATCAAGTAGCAAAAAAGACTTTACGTGGCCAACAAAGCAGTATAGTATGTACATAAAGTAAAGTGCTAAGGAAGTAAAGGAGGCTACATAAAGCAGATGTTTAAATATTAAAAAACATTATAAGTAGAGCTAAAGTAACTTGTAATTTTACACACAAAGACACGACTGTTTTGCCAATTATTAACTAAGAGAGTTTGCTCTCAGTTTGCAGACAGGACATTTATCTTCAAATTCATAAAGACTTGGCAAGTAACCATTCTCACAAAAATGTTATGCCAAGACAACTACAAAATATACATCTTGATTTGCTGCCCTTAATCTTTGCTCAATAAATACTAAGTGTGGGTGTGCTGGCTGGAATTACACAGTGAGCTTTGCAGAAACTTCACCGCCTTTATTTATGTCACGTAATAACACGTTATTTTTCCTTTGCTAATACACAGCACAATTTCAGAGCAAGTATTTTCTCTTTAGTATGTGCCAGACATTCATTCCTCATACACAGTAAGTTACTCCAGATTTATGTTTGGATAAAAACTGAAACTCCCTGCACTCCCATTTTACACTAACTTTGTGCCAAGTAAAAAATACCAGAGAACAAAAGTTTCAGCCAGCAAGCATGCGCAATAGGTTGATTCTTTATCTTCTAAATTCTGTCCTACTAGCAATCTTTCTCTTCCTGGTCTAACAGGATCAAAAGATTATACTTCTTTTTCCCTGTGTGTATTTAATTTTCTAGCATAGAAAATAAATTATTAGCAACTGGAATATTTTTGACATTTGATAGTAACAAACTGACATAAAATAGTAACAAATAACATTGCAAAAAATTTTAGCCATATTTTGATTCTGATTAAGGGATGAAAGCTTTTCCAGGCTGTAATTTATTACTCATTCATATTCTACATCTTCATCTTCCCTTTGTCAAACTGCTGACAGAAAAACATTTGTTAAACGCTCGGTATAGGAAGCCAAAAGCTGGAATACAAATGTGGGAAGCAAGGGGCACAAAGACATTAACTTGGATTGTACTCAAATCCAAAACTACTGGAAACATATTTTCATATAAAAATGAATTATTCTTAATTTCATGAACATTAATGTTGCATATTTCAATCATGTAATTTCTGCACGCAGGTCATTAAATATACGATATTTCTACATGGCTAAGTCCAAGCTGTCTGAATTCAAGACTTTTAAAAATAGATTTAACATACTAACAAACAAACTCTGAAAGTCTTACACTGTCTCTTCACTACATGATGCTGAAGGAAACTGGCAAAAGACAAGACATTAGGCTGGCAGCATCAACTGAAAATCTAAAACATTCCAGAGAAACCAAATTACTTTCAAATACTTATTTTCAAGTAATATTAACTTAAGGAAAAATGTAAGGAAAAAAAAATCTAATGCAAAAGTGGCAGAAATCAAGATTACAAAAAATATAATTAAGAAACTCAAAATAGGATAGCATCATGACACTCTCATCCCCTCAGATTCTTTTATAGTATTCTAAATCTTACTGAAGAAAATGGGTGGATAACAGTATAGTATGTTACATACTACACAAATTTTGTCAAATCAAAATGATCTCAATTGCCTCTCAAAACTCCTAAAAGTTAGAGTAAGTCCCCTTACAATTCACTAATAATAATAATAATAACAACAGCAACTTATAGACAAGCTAAATAGGCGAAACAAAATTTCCAATGACAAACACGACTGGGAACTATTAAGGTTAGATGACAAAACAAATAACACAGTAATACCTACTATGAATCTCAGCAAATTACTGTATTCTATGCCACCACACTTCAATCTGGTTTAAGGACTTATTCTGGTCTTGTAAAATTTGAGTAAGAGAGTTATATGTGCAATTCATAAGCTTTTAAGCTCTTCTACAATATTTAAAATACCTGTATTTTTAAAAGCTTTCTCTACAGTTAAATAAAGAAAATTAAGTATTTCCAATTAAAACAGAAAAACTACATTAAACACAGGATTTATAACAATTGAGATCTCTAGAATGCAAAAAGAGGAGAAGGCAGCTACTCTGGATTAGTCGTGGTCAAGTCATGAGAATAAAACAGCTTGTACTGATTAGAGCACAAATGTGAAACACCCTCTCGTTTAGTTTAAACTGGAAGAAGCCTATTTCATGCCTTCAAACTACTCTGTGAGGTGAACCAAAGCACCCTAGATGACCACGAGATCAGCTTCTGAAGCGTACTCCTGACCTTACTGGCTATCAGCATCCACAGCTGCATTAGGAAAGTGCTGTGGGCAGGCTGAGGCAGGGAATCTTTCAGTTCTGCTCAGCACTGGTAGGGTGCCACACCTGCAGTCCTGGGTCCCCAGTAGGAGACATGGGAAGGGCCACAAAGCCGATGAAAGGCTAGGAACATCTATCACACCAGGAGAGGCAGAGAGCTCAGATTGTCTAGGTCTTGAAAAGCAAAGGGTCAGAGGGTCTTAGCAATGTGCATAAATACCTGATGTGAGGAGGGGGGCAGTGGGGAGTGAAGACAAAGCCAGACCCTCCCCAGTGGTGCCCAGTGGCATCCAGTGGCAGGACAAGAGGCAATGGGCTCAAAATGAAATACAATTCATTTAAACACAAGAAAAATCTTCTGCTGTCTGGGTAATCGCATACTGGAACAGGTTGCTCCCAGCAGTTGTGGAGTTGCCATCCTTGGGGATGTTCAAACACTGCCTGTACACAGCCCTGACCAACCTACCCAAGTGATGATTATGCTCTGAGCAGGGCACTGCACGAGGTGATGTAAAAAGCCCTCCAACCTCAATAGTTCTGTGATTCTGCAAATCAGAATGTTGATGCGGATGCATCCCTTCTTCAAAGGCAGCAGCAAACCTCAGGCAGGAAAAGACAGTTGTTAATTCTACTTCCAGAGATTCAAGCTGAATAAATATATACCAAAAAATGGTGAATTATATGGTGTAAAAAATGTACCCTAGTATATTTACACCATACAAGTGAAATTTATGAGTTTTACACAAATACACGTAACTCAGAAAAGGTTTCAATCTCTGAAGTACACTTATTCTCTTTTATGTTATCATTCTGTCAGAACAGATTATCTAAATATATTACCTATGTAATCACAGCAAGAGCCCAAAATACTACACAATAGTTAATATCACCTTAATTTTTGCCACTACCCACAGTTTGCTTGGAGGATTGTGGGGTTTATATAATTACCTTTGTTATTCCTACAATTTTTTAGTTTTTCTGTCTCCACAGACAAAGCAGTTTTAAGAGCACAGTCTTCTCCAGTTACAAACCTTTGAAATAATCACAGCAAACAAAGACTGAAAACAGAAAAAAAATAGAAAGCAAAGGGAAAAGTATAAATTGAGAAAAAGTTTTAGTTTACACTCATAGCAGAATCAAAACAAGTCTCACAGCATACTATGAAATTGGTACTTACTTAAATATCTGACCACTTTAACTTACCCTAAGTAAAGAACAGATTAAATCTACTCTTTTGTATGCAAGCTCTAATAAAAGCCTTTAAAACATTTGTTGTATTAGTAACCCACAAAACAATTTTCTGTCACCAGCAACATGAGAATATGGTAAATGTACTTTTACAAATGGACTACATATAACTAATACAAAAAATGACTATTTAAACTGGAAAGCTCAGGAATTTGACCATACTAGATATGGAATGTTATGAGCATATTCTTTTATGCATTCCAACTCCACAATGTCCCAGTATAAATGAAGTTATTAAGTATGTGCTGAATCTCTCCAAATACAGCAAATACCCATTACTTTTAATTTTATTAATACGTCTTAATTACACACATCTTCTAAACTAATCATTCAAAATGCATCAAGATACAATAAAAAGTTGAATAATTTTAAAGTTCGATTAAAATATCTGACCATTATTAGTCCTATGCTCTAAGAAAGGATTGGTAAAAAATAACAGTATTTCAGTTGCAAAATTGCACAGTCAGTATATTTCCCAAATTCTTAGTCAGGCCATAAACTTTACAGTCTCTTTTTTCTGTAATAATAAAAAAACCCTCTTATAATTCTTATGCAGAGAGAAGCTTGTTTCATAGGTGTCTGACTACACTGGAAAGTGAAAAGCCAGTTACATCCAACAGATGGATATTTCTGTTAAAAGCTGAATGACTTTTGGTTCAAGAGGTTGTCAACTGGTTGTGGAATAAAAGTTGCCTCTTTTGCTTTTCTCTCCTGCTTGATCTCACAAAACCAGAAATGTTAATACAAGAGCATGATCCTTTGGAAGCATTTTTCTAATGCTTTTCTATCTCAAGAATTAAAAATTGAAGGTATTTTCACACCTCTTTTATACAGATCAAGTCTACTGATCTTACATGATTGTTTTCTGATGTTTAGTAGACTGTAAAGCAAAAATCACCAGACTTTGCTTTATGAAAGCTACTAGAATCATGATTTCTCACAGTGGATTCACTGACTATCCAAACACTGTTCATGAAACATCAGTCCTTTTCTGGCAATTCACTGGCATTCTCTCAAACTTCTGAATTAGAACATCAAAGTCCGTAAGTATAGACTGCCAATCATCTTTGCAAAGGGATTAACAATGCTGCTGGAAGGCTGAAACAACAGCTATTAAGGAAAATCTTGCTTTAAACTCTAAACTTGGAGTTTTTGGAAGATACAGTTACCTCTCAAACTTTGTAATTTAAAAAAAAACCACAAAACTTATGAGTCAAACTGCCTATGCCACAGTTGGAGATATGATTTCTTCAGTTATTACAGGCCAGAGATTTTTTTTTTAATCAGAGCCTGCCTCCTTGTGTCTGCAAAGTAACATCTCAAAGTAGTCAAACAGTCAGACTTATGTAAGTTTTTAACATAAACAGTTATTTTATTGACTACCGATTACTTATTTGCCTTTTGCTAGGCAACCAAGGTAGCCTACTTTTCTGGTATTCCCTTACAGCTGCTGAATATGCTGACTTTTATTGAACCTGAAATAGCTGCACTGACAATAGCTACTGACAATGATTAACAAATAATACAAAAGTGAAAAAAGGTGTCATATGGGGAGGAAAGTATTTTAAAATAAGGTGGTAGACTACCACAGTGCTGGACACTGACACTAATCATTAAGTGTCTAATCTCCTTAAAAGAAGAATTATTTTGTGAGATCATATCCTCTTGAAAACTTAAAAAAATAAACCTCATTTTTTATTTCTCTACAGTCTGTGTTCTGGGTAGAACAAATGTTACAACCATGTGAATTCATGGTACATACTGTCAGGAAAAAATATATTTTAATTACTTCGATCAATTATGTCCATCTACTAACAATAGATAGGGCTAAAAAAGGTAACAGTTTACACACAACATATAAAGCTACTGATCATATCCTGCTTTCAAACTGAATACCTAAAAAAGAGGTTAAGAAGGAAGGTTTTGTAAGGATTACAAAGGATTACCAGTAATAAACCAGTTTTTTAACTTTTGCGGTGTGGAAATACTACAACAAAAACTGTTGTGTTATAGTGTACAAGAACATCAATGTTCAACATTTTATTTTCATGTGGAAAATTATGTGGCAGTTCAAAAAGACAAATAATCCCTGCTGTAGCTATTTATATTGTGTAAAACAGATTAATATTAACTAAATTACAGTTTCTGTAAATCAACATATACCAGCAATACCAAAAAAGTAGGAGTCCTGCCTCCACCCCAAGCCACTGTGTCTTGTTCCTTGTCTTTGTCAGTGTGGCAACACAGCTGTTTAAGCAGCAGTGAATTGGCCTGGCTGAAAAATGGCTTATTATTGTCTTTCATCATTCCATTACATCAACATTTGCTTCTAAAGCACTCTAGGGTTGGGAATGAGAGGCCAGAGAAGAACTACAGCATTTTCTTTAGGTCACATTATTGATTTATGCTAGTTTAATGCTTAAAATGCACTCTAACACAAGAGAAAAAAAAAAAATAAAATTGTGTATGCAAATAAAACATGTAACTGCCATATAAATTCCCAGCTTTAAGAGTACACCCAAAGCACCTATGATGAGAGACAAAAACATTAACAAGAGCAGTAAGTAGCTCCTCTGACAATTTTATTGCTAAGCTATAGAAAGCAATATTTTAGGTTGCAAATACATCTTGCCAGAGGCCATTTGCTTCTGATGCTCAAACTAATTTGTGTCACAGTTCTTATTATTAGACATATAGAAGTGGAATTTAACTAAAATTAACATAAATCAAAACCTAGCATACATATGCCCATATCGCAAATTACTGTGCCACAGCAACATTAATAACATTGTGAGCAAAGCTTTTTTTCTGGGTATGAACCACTTATGGCAACATTCCAAAGCTATAAACACATCACAGGTCACACCAGCCTTCAGGTCCCAGGACATGCACGATTCCAGGCACAGGCCACACCACCTTCCTGGTCCCAGGAGACCCAGGATTCCGGGCACAGCCCACACCAGTCTCCAGGACCCAGGTCACGCAGGGTGCCAGGCGTGTGCCTGCAGATGAGGCTGGTGGAGAAGCGCCAGCAGAGAGAACAGCACACACAGCGTTTCCCCCACCCTAGTCCTTCCACACAATACATTATATAAAATGTATAGAGCTCCTCTGAAATCCATTTCAAAGGCCCACGAAGAGATACTCACTTTTCTCAGTGAAGCGTCTAATGAGAAGTGTTGCTTTAACCCTACATAAATCTGTGTTGCTTTCAAAACATTATCTGAAAGGTATCCTGAAAATTTTTTGTATCCCCAGATCTACACTTTAAGAAAATCTATTATTTTAGTAAAGCTTTTATTATTCATAGTATGCTAGGAGTATATACAGTACATCTTTTTTTAATAGGAGCAATATTAATAATTAATACTTTGGGATTCCATGTAATTATTCCAAACCCAAGATGTTAAAAATTAATGGTTCATAAACCTTACTTTTGTTTCAAAGCCAGAACTAAATGAAGAAAAAAAACCAACTGTGGAGCAGGAGTACTGCATTTTCGTCAATCCAGACAAACTCATCCACCACAGGAGGAAATACGTGCCATCAGTGGAACACTGGTGAAAACAAATTCTCCTTGGTGTATTTAAAAAAAACAAAGGATCTGAGAAAGATCTAACTTGAAAAAGAAGTGTCAGTGCATTTTACTTTAGGTAATACCGTAATGAAAAAGATACCTCTAGAATATAGTCTTTGGTATACTCAGAAATGAATCACACGTGTTGAACTACTCAAATGAAAAAGCAAAATTTTCAGACTACTTATGACAGACAAGGCAAGTGTTACAGAAAATGGTAATTATCCAGCACAGGCTTTTTTCCTCTCTACACTAAGACTTAAATTTCAGAATGCAAAAGACAAAGAAAAGTAGAGATCATACACTAAAACATCTCTGGTTTTAAACAGACTTATATTTTATCATCTACACTAATGCATGTGTTTTTCTTGTATAGCCAGACAGGGTGTTACATCTGACAGAAAACTCTAAAGAAATAAGGAACAACAACAACAAAAAAAACCCCAGTGCAACTTGACCTAGCTGGTTCTTCCTGCCACACACAATGTCACTTGTCCTGTGTTTTATTAGTATATAAAGAGCGAGTACTACTGAGAACATCCAGTGTTCTTATACGTGGCTACCTCACCTTCCTGGTTGCACTTCTCCACGTTAGCACACTATTCCTCTGTGACACAGAAGAGGTAAAATTATTCTTCTGTCACTCAGACAACAGTTTTTTCAGGACTATCTGAAACCTGAGTTTCACGAGTTCATTCTTCTAAATCAAGATCACCTTACAAAGAAAAACTACCAATTCTACATCTATTTTTTATTTTATTCTACTTGAAGACAAGCCAAGTAAACCCCTCAAATGACTTCACATCTCAATAAAAATACCAACACTGTGATGACCCACCTTTACGGCCCCCTCCCCTCTACTAAAACCACAACAGGTGGATTGTCAACAACATAAACGTATATTTCTGGTAATCTGCTAGTCTTCGGCACTTTCCAAGTGTGGCTTAACTGTAACAGGAATTTAAGACTAACAGCAAGTCTGCATTTCTTAGTTCACTACGCAGTCTTTCAGAAAGGCTCACAGTCCACACTGACAACCATTAGCTTCGAAGCCACATCAGCTTGAAAAATCCACATATGAATTTGAAAGATTTACACTAAGGTGTTGCTGTGTTCATTTCAATGAAAGAAGGAGAGAAAGAGCAACACACTCACTCCCTTTGAGAACCCCGAGAAAATGACAAAGAAAGAAGCGAAAAGTGAAAACAAAATGAAGACTACTCAGAACGAAAGATTCTCAGACTCAAAATACTTATTCAGGGTTACACATGACAGAAAGGAGGGCTTTTTCAGGAGGGTAAAAACTCTGAAAAGGCTCTTGAATGTTATTATTTTTGCCATACTTATTAAGCTATCTTGTCAGGACCCCTTCACACGGTGGCGCACAAACAGGCGGTCGGGCTGCTGGGATCTGCACTACGGCTGCATGCTCTAACGCCGCAAGCACGGAGCACACGAAAGCCGGGTGGGGCTGCAGCGGCAGCCGAGGTGCACCGCGACCACCCCGCACCGCCCAGAGGTGGGGCTTCCCCCGCCCCCGCACACCCCACGGGCAGCCCGGGCGGGCAGCGGAGGGGAAGAGCGCTCCGCCCGGTGCAGCGGCGGCCGGGCCGGGCCCGGCGGAGCGGCGCTGCGGCCACCCCCTCACTCACAGTAGTACGCCACCACGGGCTCGCGCTTGTCCAGCTCCTGCGCGGTCCGCAGATGGTGCTGGATGCTCTTGAGCTGCGGCGGCAGCGGGGGCAGCGCCGGGGCCGCCATGGCGCGGGCGGCAGGAGGCGGTGCGCAGGTCTCGCTCCTGGGGCTGCCGCGCGCNGTGGGCGGGGCCCGGAGAGCGCCCCCTACCGGCTGGGAGGGACCGGGGGGACGGCGGGGGCCCGTATATCTATCCGTCCGTCCGTCTGTCCGTCCGTGGGGACTTATGGCCTCAAACGCCGCCTGCGTGGCCCCTGAATGCTTGAAACGCGTCCCAGAGTAACCGTGAGGAAGGTTTGGAGACCTCAGGGCGGCCGGGGCTTCCCCCTAGCGCAGCGGCGGAATAGCAGCCTCGCCCCGGCTGCCCAGGGCTGGGCAGTGACGCCCTCCCCATCCGTTCTGCCTCCGTTCCCTCGGCAAGTCAGCCCCCAGAGCTGTGTAGACCTGCCCTGTGGAGGTACACCTGCCAGCAAAATCCCTTCTCAGATGAAACATCTTCTCCCTGGGCTGTGCCAAGGCTTACCAGAGGTCCGGGAGGCCCTCGGGGCTGAACTGCGCGTTTACTTTTGGGCCTCTGCCCTTCATCCCCAAAAACTCTTGTCTGCAAAAATCAGATTAGTTATCTGGTGTGCAACAAACCAATAAATACTTGCTCGAGAGAGACACTGATTATTCATTTCAGAGCTGTGCAAGCCTGGGTGTTTGGTGGTGTTCCATAAACCAAGCACCCCGACTATCAACGCTTTACCATTTATACATTTTAGCAAACAAAGGCTGCAAGTTACATAGTTCTCTTATTAATTGGTATTCTGTCTTCTGTTAGTTAATGATTCTCTTGCTTCTTATGCTAATTAGTGAGCATGCTAGTCTTACTCCTTTGAGTCACTGGGTTTCTTGGGTCACTTGTCCATGGGTTGGTGGTCAGGTGTCTCCCCATCAGAATTATCTTTTACCCAGCCAGAGCTGACTGCAGCACGGTTGCTGAGTTGCCTTATTAGTTTCTTCCTTATTTTGGGAGTTCTGCCAAATGGCCCTGTGGCCCGTAAATTCTGCATTCCTTGTGTCAACTATCCGTGGGCATCCTTCCCAAGCTTTGTTAACCTCCCTCTGGGTCTGAGATCAATGAAGAATGTCAGACTCCAAACCTGGCAAACAATATAAACCTGGTAAACAAGGCAATTCTACTACCAAGTGATTTGTTTTTCCAACATGTAGGCATCACTTAGAGCTTGCTTGTTA
>VYZT01001302.1:3295-13579 GCA_013400735.1 Pomatostomus ruficeps | reverse complement strand
CGGCTCTGCGAGCTAGGTACGGCGGCGGGGGGAGCGGGGGGACGGGGAGATGGAGGGAATGTGGGGATGGAGGGATGAAGCCCCATTCACCTTCCAGCCCACCAATTTTTTTTCCCTCTGGAAAAAAAAAACTACAACAAACCAACATACGAAACCTCCTTTCCATTGCCTTGATTTATGTATTTTTTTCTGTTTAGGGGAGAGGGTGAGTTCCTGCCCCGGGGGCCCCGGCTCGGCGGGCGGAGCAGTCTTCCCTCCGTCTCCGCTCGGTGCCGGGGATTAAGGGCCGGACGGCCCTAACGCTGCTGCGGCTCCGCCGAGCCAAGGAGGCCCCGATAAGACGGCCCGAGCGGCAGATAGCAGGGAGACTGGCGCCAGACGGCCCCTTTTGTTTATCTGACAGTTAAATATCAAGGCAATCACCGCCTCTGCCCTGCCTCCATCCCCCAGAGCTAAGACAAACAGTTTTGCTAAAAGAATGCCACTGTTATCATAAGTTCCTATCTTTTTTCTTTTTTTTTTTTTCTTTCTCATTGCTCTGCCTTTATTTTCTCTGTGCTTTTCTAATTCCAGAGTCTCCCCCTCCACCCTACTCCAGATATCCAATGGATTTTCTCAAACCAACTGGTAAGTGGACTTTTTTCAATGCAGACTACAGATAAAAGGGAAAACATCCCCTTTCTTAGCTAAGGGAAACTTCTGCCTTTGTCATGCATTTTGCTTTTGGGCTGTTTGCCTATGTGCTTCCTGCTATCCCTTGAAGAATTAACATATAATTAACATATAATTTATCTAAGACACCCTGTGCACAAAGTAAGATTTTAAAACTTTGGCAAGAAACTCTAAGAGGGATTGCATTGCAGCACAGGCCTGCACTACTCGATTCAGCCAGGAAAATCATGGGCTCCAGTTAGAAATGGCAGTGCTCCCGCACCCCTGGGTGAATTTTGTAGGGATTTGTGCTGGGAACCAGCACAGCATCTCCCTAATTCCTGGGAATCCCAATGAACCTTGATAAACAGACTTGTTAGAAATCTTTATGTGTTTTAAAGGAACCTAATCCCACCTTGTCAGGTTGAAAAAAATTAGGAAAAGAGCTTGAAATGGTTTTTTTTTCAGCACCACTTTGTATGCCTGTTGCTTGTAATTGAGTGTCAGGGTGCCAGGGAGAAGCCTATTTGAGGCTGGCACCAGCTCTTTTGCGATTGTCTGCATAAACGCTTGGTTGGCAGTAAGCTTTCCAGGTGTGAGATAAATCAGTCCAGAAGGAGGAGATGTGGGGAGAATCAGAAACAGGGAGTTCAGGAATAAGCAGCTCCTGGCTCCTCAAGGACTAGTGGATCTGGAGTGTTGGCTGGAGCACGGTGGTCTCTGTGGTCATATCCCGTGGTCATATCCCATGGTCATGGCAGAAGGAGGGGCATGGCGGTACACAGAGGCAAAGAAGACCAATACTAGGTTATTGGGTTGTGGTTTTTTTTGCCAAAAGAACAGTTTCTGTAAAATTGTTGCTCATCAGTTTCTTGGGACTAAAAGAAACCCCAACCTTGAGGTTGCTTTGGTACCGTGTAGGGTCCCATCTTGCCTACTGCTCCTTTGGAGGCTGGACTGTTGTTTTTCCCCCTCTGCAAACTTGTTAAGAAACACTGATAAGTCTTTTTATGACTTGTGGAAATAAGCAAAGATGTTTAATAAAAAACTGGGTCACAGAGCATGAACTATTTTGCCTCAGCATGAAAAAAACAGGAGATTAAGGGTCATGAATGAAAGAAGGATATCTGGAGTAGGTTCAAGATCCTGAGCACATGCTGGTATGCAGAAGGGTTGTTCTGTAATAGACTTTGAGGGTCTGCCAGCTTGCAAAATTTTGTGGGTTTGTGTGGGTTTGTGTGAGTTTGGCATCATTTTGCCTGCATCCCTGCAGTGCTTCCCCAAAATTTTCTATTTCTTCTGCCTTTATTGCTTTTCTTTCCACTCACCAATGATCCTGGCATGGGGTGTAAAGGGCTTTGGAGCTGCAGGAGAGGAGGGTTAAAGCTTGATTTTGGTTTCCTGAAAAGATGTTAGGATAAATCTGTTAGCAGGGTTTAAACATCCAATCTGCCTCTGCCAGGACCTCATTTTCAGTTAGCCCAGTGATATATTTACTAATCAGCAAGTGTTGACATAAGGTAGCAAAATGTGTGTAAACAGAAAATCTGCAGAACATGAATGTGCCATTTTGAAAGGAAAAGTTATTCCTATTGGCCAATAGGAAGTGATTAACGCGGCCCATCGGAAACACAGGAACGACTGGGTTACTCACCAAAAAATCCTCCTTTTTTTTACCTTTTTGAAAGAAAAATCTGTTTTGCAGCTGAACTCTAACTGGGCTGCAACAGGCTGAAGTGGAGCCTGGAAGTCTGTTGTTGCAGGTGGGTTTTGCAAGCTCAGGGTTTCTTGAGTTTCTTCTGGGGAGGGACTAAGAGTTTCCTGTCCCAGCATCACTGTCATCTCCTGTGTCAGTTTCTCACCCAATCTTGAGGATTGTTTAGGTGGGAGAGGGACAGTAGATGATGATGGGAAGGTGTGAAACCTTTCACCTGGCTGATGTACATCAGCCATCTTCTTCCCTGGAACCTTGGGGGGAGGATGGTCCCTCCATTTAGACTTGGGCAGCTGCATCTGCTGATAGAGCTGGGAAAATGCATTCAGCAGGAAACTTTTGCTTTTCCATCAAGTGTGATAGTGGTAACAAAAATATTTAAGTATTTAGTGCCGTGTCTTGTGTTTCACATGGACAGACAGACAGGAATACCAGGACCAATATGGGCTCTCACAGTGGTCGCCAGTGCCCATGATCATAGAATCACAGAATGTTTTGGGTTGGAAGGGACCTTTAAAGCTCATCCAGTCCAAGCCCCCTGTCATGATCTAGGACATCTTCAACCTGGCCAGGTTGCTCAGACCTCCATTCAACCTAACCTTGAATGTTTCCAGCCATGGGGCATCTACCACCTCTCTGGGCAACCTGTGTCAGTGTTTCACCACCCTCATTGTAAAAAAATTTCTCTGTTCTATCTAGTCTGAATCTCCCCTCTTTCAGATTAAAACCATTATGATGGGGATTAAAGTGTTTTTTTGGAGGTGATGGAGGCTGATACAGGCCATGTCACTGGCTGGGGGAAAGCAGGGATGGACAGGGAGCTGGGAGTCTGCTGCAGGCAGTGAAATGCCGCATCAGTTTGTGCATTGGCAGGATAGATCTGACAGAGCAGAAAGATCTGCCTTTGATGGCCAGATTACCTGCGAGAAGCTTGGAGGTCCAGGCTGGCTTGCTCATTAATAGAATCCTAGAATGGTTTGGGTTGGAAGGGACCTTAATGACCATCTAGTTTCAAGTTTCCTGCCATGAGCAGAGACACCTTAACTAGACCAGGTTGCTCAAAGCCCCATCCATCCTGGCCTTGAACACTTACAGGGATGGGGAGGACATTCATCAAGGAGAGGACTTCCCTCTTCCTTACACGGGACATTTGCAGGGATGGGTGACAGTGGCTTGCACAGGGCTAGGCTCACCCTGCAAGCCTGGAGGCATGTGGACACTCAGCATCCCTGATGTCCCTGAAGGAGCTACTGCTTGCAGCTGTGTTGAAAGCGAGATGGACAGCAGTGCCTCCAAATAATTCAAGTAGGTATTTTGACCCATCATTAAGTGGCACAAGGGGCTGCAAGTGGCTGTGTCCATCATGCTCCTGGGTGGCTGGTCATGGTGGTGCTGGAATATAAGAGTTCAGGAAACCCACTGAGATGTCGCTGCTAAGATGAATGCCCTCCTGTGGCCTTGAATTTCAGGGGAGCTGAAGGTTTGGCAGCTTCCAGGAGCTATTGGACAAAGTTGCAAAGTTATGCTGATGGCCACTAGGACTAATTGTCTGTCTCTGCAATGGTTTTATATTGTGAGAAATATTGCATCTTCTAAAAAGACTTCAGAGGATAATTCATTAATGAGGAGAACTGGCTGTTGGATGATGGGATACAAGAAGGGAGCTGATAAACCATGAAAGCACATCACCCCATTGCTAGGGTTATGCATTTTAAGTTGAGATAGGATTCTCTCCTGCTATCCTGTTTGATGTGCTAACAGGGGACTTGGTTGCATGTGATCCCTAGAACAAGACAACATGGAAAGGGCAAATGATGTCCTCTATCCCACAGGGACTCTTCAGGGAGCTGTAGCTGAGGGCAGAAGGAGCCCAGGGCAGAGCAGGGTGGTCCAGCCTGCATTCAGAAAGCATCTGTAGCCCAAGCAGTTGTAGCCATCCCAGGAGAGGGGCAGAGGGAATCTTCTGCCTGGACTAGAAAGGGTTAAAAAAAAAAGGAAAAAAACCCTCCATATTTCTTTAAAGCATAGAAAGCATGACAAGGCATCATATACAGTATTTTGCAAGTAAGTCCATTTCCTGTCTCCCCTATTGTTTTTGGTTTGATTAAGTATATCCTATTAAACGGTATAGTCCTGTTAGGGCTTTACTCTGATAAAATGAAGTTATACAGACAGGAATTTCTTATTCACTTGGATTTCAGGGATGAAATCTTGAAAAATTACTTTATCAGTAGGGAGAAAATTATCTCAACTCTCCTGGTGGTGGCCCTTGATTTGAGATATAGCTGTGAGCAAAGTGATGTCATTAGGGAGCCCAAATTCGATGAAACCCAAAGTCTCTGAGAACTTGCTGAGGAGCAGGAGGTTGTGCAAACTTCACAGGTCTTCTCAGGCTTGTCCTTGAGCTTGTCCCACATGGTAGTGACCAAAAAGGTGAAGCTTGCCTGCAGGACAATGAGATTGGCATTGGCTTCTGGCTGTTCTCACCTGGAGGAACGGGCTTGGGATGGAAAGTTCCAAATCTTGACCTCCAATACATTCATGCATCAGGAGAATTTTTTAATAGGGCTGCCAATCTTACTCTGCCCTTTGGTGGTGCATGGAGAAGTAGATCCAGTTGCCCACCTGTCTTAGGAGGTGACAGCAGGGTATAAGATCTACCAGCAGCTGGTGGGGACAAAAACTGAGTGGAGAAATGCAAATGTAGACTGTTTGCTGCAAAAGGGCAGTGATGAGACATTTCCTTTTTGGTTCCCATTTTGGTAAGTTACAGGTGTTGACTAAATTGGAAGTGTAAAACATTTATACATTTAAGTATTTAAACATTTTTGGGAGCTTGCTTACATCAGAATGGCGACAATCTTGATCTTGCTACTCAGTGACTTGGGCGGAGAGGTGGCAGCCAGTCTGTAATTTTGCCAGTCTATAATCAGTGATGAATGGTGATGAAGCACAGTGTGCAGACTTGACTGAGGCAACTGGATGCTTCTTGATGAACTACAGTCTCTGTGCTGGACAATTAGTAATTGTTTCTTGCTAAGCCCTTTGGAATGTGTGTTCTGCTCATGGCATTGCTGGGAGCCTGCAAAGAACTGCCTATATACTGGGGGTTTTTTTCTTTGCCTCTGCTCCATCAGATTGTCCAGATTCTGTGCCTTCCTCCACTGAAACAGGGAGAACTAATTGTCTGTCCCCTGGGGGGCTTTCAGGTAAGACATCTCTTTTTTTCCTTGAACTTGGATGCGGGTTGAGTTGACCAAGGGTCCCAAGAAAAGGCAAAGTGATGTTGAGGAGTTTTGGGGATGCACATTGTTGAGAAAGGCATGTTTGAAGGGGAAATTAGATTTCATTTCAGTAGCAACCACATATCTCTCATGCAGAGGATGTGTTGAAATCCCATGCAACGTCCTCCATCCCTGAAAGCCCATATTTCCTTTGAATTCCAGCCTTACACTCCATTAATTTTTCGACCAAGGCAGGAAGAGGCCTGTTGGGGAAGGCTAAGTGATGTTGGCTGCTCATTTGTTCAGATATATGGATTATGGAAGCAGGTGCAGTTGTGCCTTGCAGAAAGATTTGGTGTCAAGGTCTTGACTTGGTAGTGGTGGCACCTCTTGTCTCTGGAATGAGAGCTGTGCTTGGGCTTTGCTCCTGATAGGGTAACCAGTATCCTGCATCTAATGTGTGAGGCTCATGGTGTCTGGGGAGGAAAGATGACCCCATTTTTTGCAGAGGACATTGCAGAAGGAGTTGGACTCAATGATCCTTATGGATTCCTTCCAACTTGAGATACTCTATGGTTTTGCTCATTTTCCTGTTTGCCGTTTCCTTTAGCCTCCAGATGCTGTTATGGGATGGAGGTTTGGAGGGTGGTTTCCCCACCCCTTTTGGACTTTGGGTTGGAACAGACCTTTAATGGTCATCTAGTCCAACTTCCACCCCCTTTCCAATGTGTGATGTTTTTAGCACCTCATCTTCCACCCTGGATGGGCTAACTCGGTGAATGGGCTCTGTCTCTACCAGGATTAGAGTGTCTGGAACCATGTAACTGCATGTACTCACTGATGTTTGAAGGTCCTTCCCTTTATGCTGATGTCTCCTTGATTTATGCTTTATTCATCTCCCTGAAACAAATTTCAGAAATAGGTCATTGGTGACAGTATGCACACATCTGCCCCTTCTTGTCTTCAGGAATTGCGTTTGGTGTGGATGTCTTTAAGTGAGTCTTGTTTGGTTTTATTTGGGTCTAATATATACCTTGTCTGTTATTTGAGAGGAGACCATATAGTTTGCTCAAAGGCCCTAATGAGAATTAATCAAAGGAAGGGGGAGAGGGAACAGAGAAGCTTGTTGCTATTTTTTTTTTAATACAGAAGACTTGAGTTTTGAGGGGGTTTTGTTGTCGTTATTGGATCCTATAGCTTTAAGGAATTTAAAAAAGAGACTGTAAAAAAAAAAAAAGACAAGAAGTAAAACAATACAATAAGGATGTTGTTAGATTTATTTTTTTTCCTTTTTCCTTCTGAAATATACTCATTGCAAAGGGGAGGAGAGAGTTCAGTTCCACAGGATACCACATGAAATAAGCAGAGGAAGTACTCCCTTTTAAAAGGGGATTTTCGATAAGGGTAAACCTATTGATAACATCTTGTCTGGCTGCTCTGCTCCCAAAGGGAAGGTGGGAGGTGGGGGCTTGGACTGCAGGAAATAACATGGCTTGTTCTGGGTGCCTCCCAAAGGACCCTGGGAAGAGGACCTTCAGCTCCTCAATAGAGCCTCCTCCCCAAAAGAAAGCACATTTGGCCCTGAAAATGCTTTTTTAACTTATTCTATTTCTATAATTTCATTGGATTGCATTTTTTTTGTCTTATCAAAGGTTCTTCCCCCACCAAGTCTGGAAGCAGAACCTTTTATGATCATTACCTGCTCTTTTTTCCTCCACAAATGTAATTGTAGCCATTTAATTTAATTTAATGAGGAGCTGATAGGAGAGTTGACTCATGAAGGAATACAGTTAGCTACCCAAGCCCTGAAACAAAGCTGAATGCCTCCACATGAAGGAGCACTTTCTTTTTAATTTGTTTTGATTTACTGACATCTCTCTTCTGCATGCAGAAGTGCAGCACTGAAAATTTCCCAAGTCAAGAAAGGAAAATAAATGCACTTTGAAGCAATACTCCAAAACTCACTTTCTCCTGCTTTTTTTCTACCCCTTCCTGCATATTTTAGTTAGCAGAAGAATGTATTTGAAGAGGGCTTTAATGAGTTATTGGCAGGGTAAGTGGTGAGTGCTTTGGCTTGGTCTTATCTAGTTTGGGCAGATGAGGATCCATAATGTTGGTTGGAGAATCCAGCATTCCTCATCCTCTCCAGACCAGGGCTGTACACTCTTCTTGCTGCTCCTTGATGAAAGGATGGCTTTAATAAAAGCAAAAAAATGCCAATTTTGGTATATTTGGAAACTGGAGTAGGTGGCTGAGGAAGAAGACATCATGGGTGAATGGTGGTAGTGGGTTCCTATAGCACTGTACGCTTTGGCCACCAGTGATGGGCAGTGGATGCTGGTGTAGTAGCGGTGTTCAAGGCCAGTAGACCTCTAATGTCTTGAAGCTGGAAGGACAGGATTTAGTGAGGCAGATTGCTCTCAGCAATGAGAATTTGGGAATAGGGCCAGCCTGGTGTTCACAGCCATTCTGTAGGGAAACCACATGGGAGGGATTGAGAGAATGATGGCAAGAGGAGCATTAAAAAGGGGATCAAAGCAAGTGCTCTTGCAGCTCTCCATGAAGTTCCTTTGATGATCAGGAGTCTGAGATACAGCCACCACTGAGGTCTCAATCTCTGTCTGGAGGCTGAAGGCAGTTTGATTGATGGATACCAGAGGCACTGGAGGATGTGGGAGGGGGAGCAGTGAGGCCAGGGGGATGTATGGGGAGTGTTTCTCCTTTGCAATAACTGATCTGAGCTGCTCTGTCCCTCTCCCCCTCTATTTTCTGTTCTCCTTCCTGGCCCAGGAATGCAATATTGGATAGTCCTTCATGCTGTGCTGGTGTCCTCTTCTCATCCCACCTCTGCTGTCTCTTCTCCAGCCATCCCATTCTTCAGCTGATGTACCCCTTGCTCTTCCCGAGGCACTGGCTCTCACTTATTCTTACCTTTATTTATTTTCATTGGTGGTCACTCTATGGGTAGGTAAGGACTCCTTGCTCATGGCGTCTCCCACTGACATGGTTGTGCTCAGCCCAGATACTTTTTATCCTCAATGTGGTTAAAGAAAGCAAAAAATATCCCATTGTAGATAAAAATAAATTCCGCAAATGAGAGACAGAGGGGAGTTTTTCCTGTATTTTGAGCTGACTTATTCTTGGCAGATGTGTTTGTTTATGACTTCTTTCAAACAAGTAAAGCCATGCTTGGAAAGCCTGGAGGTGGCTGGCCTGTGGTCTGGAGGCATTGGATTGGTGGGAGCCAAATTCCCATATGACCTATGGAGAAAGTTCTGTTGCAAGGGTAGAAGTGAGCTGATGGTGCTTGATGGTGTCAATGCTGGATCTCCATGGTATGGTCTCCACCCAGCCCTGGACATCTCCCTCTTGACCCATGTGTGGCATGAGACTGGTGGCTCTTGGCTGATGGAAGGTTATGGTGCTCATGGTGGGTGAGAAGGTGTCTCTTGCAGGATAGATCAATGGTGCTGGATCTCCTGGCAAAGTGAGGCTCTCCAAGAAGCCCAGAGCTGGCCATCACAGAGGGAAAGCAAGTTGAGCTGACTTATGTCCTCACCACCTCCGCTGCTTTTTTATTTATAGGAGTTATTAATAAAACACCAAATCTGAAAGTTTACCCAGATTTCAGCCCAATCCTGTTGACTTGTCCTGACTCTGGAATTGCCTCAGGGTCTCCCTGAGCCAGTGGATGTTGAGTGACAATGCTTGGTGGATGCTGGACCAAGCAAGGCTTTGCAAGGCTTGAGGCTGGGAGACCCACAGGGCTCTTCTGCAGCAAGCGCAGCCTTAGTTTCTCCCTCCCAACTCCTCTGCAACAAAAAGAGAGGAAAAGACCTGTGGAGCCTGGAGAAGCATCAGCATCACTCCCTTCTCTGGTTCTCCTGGTGGTGGGACCTCATCTGGTTTAAGGGACGACTTGGCTGAATGACATTTCATTTCAAAATTGCAGGCAGGTCAGAAATATTTCACTATGCCTCTGATCCCTGCTGGTATCTGCTCACCAGGGAAGAAGCACCTTGCCCAAATCCAGAGCTATTTGTGCCCCAAAGTGGCTCCTCATTACATATCCCCATGTAAACAGGATCCCATGCAGTTTCTCTGGCAGAGTCCTCTCTATGTTTTCCCATTTCCCCTCCTTCCACCTCCCTCTTCTACAGAGTTTATAACCTCCTGTGAAATGCCTTTATTTACAAATTGGCATCCTATTATAATCTGAAATTGACATCTTCCTGTGGAACTAGGATTGTATATTTGTCCCAGGGATAAACAATTACTTGGGAATTTTTTTTAAAGTCACTTTTTCTTGGTTTATTTTTGAGCATGCATACTTTAATTTTTTTTTTCTTGCTTTGAGCATCATAGGGCATTGCACCCTTTCCTTCCCAGCTTCATTGGAGACATGACCTCCCCTCCCTGCTTACCTAAAAACCACCATCTCATCCTGGAAAGGACAAGGTTATCAGGGGTTAACGCCAGGATGACAGCACTGGAGCCTCTGGAGCAGAGCAGGCTGCCTGTCAGACCAGGAGCCTCTCAACTTGCCTTGCACATCATCTGACTGTGGCCGACAGGGAGGAGGGAGCTGGGAGCTTGGCACCAATCCTGGGACTCTTGGCTTGGCCACCTGCTCTGGCTTCTTCAGCCTTGTGAGGTTTTCTTTAAGGGGGTTGTCTCCCTGCAAGGACCCCCCCC
>VYZT01001300.1:127889-202783 GCA_013400735.1 Pomatostomus ruficeps | reverse complement strand
TAGGAAGCTTTGATTAACAGCTCTCTGTGAGGTTTCACAGTCTACTCAGCATTTCTGTCACCAAGTATTGTGGGAATAAGGAGAATGTTCTTGCTGTTAAGGCAGTCATAAAAAAATGTGTAAAGTAGGTATTTCTGGTAGCATGGTGAGTCTCCTCACCTAGGGTTTTGAATTAAAATTTCTCCATGAATGTGTGTGATGGTCAAGGGAGAGAAATCTGTAAGACTTTTGAGAAAGAGCTAATACATTGTGCTGACACCTGTTACAGTGTGACATGAGATTCCTTTTATGCTGTATCACCATGACTAGAAGTGTTCCCTTCCTTTGTAGTAGCATTTGGAAACTAACCAGGAGATAGGAGCGTATGTCTCATTTCTGTAATGTAAATTCCAAGTGCTGCTGGGGGGCTTTTAGTAGTTAACTGCTTCCATATCAACTTAAGCTGCACAGTGTCCTTTAGGTATGCAACTTATGCTAATAATAAATTTTAAAAATATTACATAGGAGTGTACCTATGCCAGCAGGATGGAGAGTGGGGAGGAGGAGGAGAAGGAAGGCAGTGGGGTTTTGGCTGGGCTTCTAATAAAATTTGTAAAATTGAATATGTACTAAATGAGAGCAGCCTCTAATGAGAGTAGGTGAGCAGAATGACAACAGAGGCTATGTACTTCAAGCTTAAAACCAGCAGTGAGGGGAGTAAACATACCTGGTATTAGGTAGCCAGATAACAGAAGGTTTAAGACTTAATAAAAATGAGCAATGTTCTTTCTTCAGGAACACAAAAAAGGTTCCTGTAGCATTGTATCATGTCCTTTTTTTGTCCTTAATCAGCTGCAGCAGAGGCTTGGAGTTCAATACATATCGACTTAAAGCATATGCTGAAGTCTGAACTACTTGCGTTTCAAAACTTCGATTGTCGGGAGCAGCATACTAATCTGGGTTAAGATACCTGTTCTTTTAAAGTTAATTCTGCAGTGTAGTCACACTTTTAATTCTAATATATTAAACTTTGAGCTGTTTAAAAATCCATGCATCCCTATCACTGAGCAGCTTGTTGGAAGAGCAAGCATATAACTTATTACAGAGCTCTGATTGCCTTGAGAGCAGCATTGCCCGTGTCCATTAATCTCAGTAACATTATATACACATAATATATTGATAAAATGTTAATGACCTAACTTAATGCCAATAAAAGCTGGAAATGAGGGTGTAGGAGTTCAAAGTGTAGCACTCTTCAGCCTTCAGTCATTCTGTTTGGTTTATTTGTTTGCTTACTGATTAGTTTTTTAAAATCTCTCCCTTCTGCCCTGCATTGCCTCCAGACTGTCCAAAAAAGCACATGTTGTGCCCAGATTCTAAACTAGCTATTCACACATCAGAGGATTAGAAATGTCCTCAGACTGCCCACTGCACAAATGTTTTGATAGTCTGCTCTCCTTTGCCAGTTTATGGAGTTCTTTAGGCACCTCCTGTGCATGGTGCTCATTGCCCCAATGCTCAGACAAGAGCTGTTGCCTGCCCAGCCCCAGCTGGCACTGGAGATTGAGCTGTCTCTTGACATGCCAATCACTTAGCCCCGAGTTAAAAGGCAGCTGCTGGAGTAACAGGTCTGCCCCTGTGAGGAGGAGCACACCGAGGGGAATGGTCTGATTTGGAGCCTCCCAGAATATCTGTGCTGACAATCAGTGAAACCAGCAGCAAATGCTTCTAAATTGCCACTGGGCCAAGCTTTGATGCTGGTGCCTCCACAGGACAGGGAAACCCGATGGATTTCTGTAGCTGGAACGCTGAGAAAAATGCAGCCTGGGTAAGGTATTAAGGCTTCCATGTATTTCAATTAAAATTTAAATCTGAACTCAGCAACATATCAAAAGGACAGAGGAGAAATGGAGCAACAAAAATCAATATAAAAAATACTTCATGCTAATGACATTTTAACAGGCCTGCCCTGCAGTGTGTGCTCATCTGGGGAGAAGGCTAGGCTGTTGGCTATTAAAATCTTATGTAAAGTGTGAAATGAAGAATGTGTGCTGGAAGACATCAATATTATAACAGATTTTAAATTTTCCCCCTCATAATTAAACCAAATGAAGCTTATGGTGATCCTCATAGGTATTTCTTGAGAAGAGGGAAAAATGAACTGTCTAGATTCTGTATATTGAAGGTTAATTCTAATAAATCGGAAAGCAAAGATATTGTAATAGGAAAGTATTTTCTGCACTCACCCAATAAAATGTTAGAAGCTGGATAATGGAATAATTGTAGTTAGTCAATTGCTACAAAGTCATAAGCTTCAGTAAAACTAAGACTCCGAGGCAGTAAAATGCCAGTGGTAAAATAATAAAACCATTATTTCAATAATAATCTCAAGTTAATTAGAATAAGACAGTGCAATGTATTTTTAAGATTAGACAATAACAATTAGCATAGTACTTAGTAACAACAATATCCTTATTATCTGAAAGACAAAATAGGATTAATACAGCAGTAGAGCATTGAAACCATATGTCAACAAAAGAACACAGAGAAAAAATGACTTTGTAAATAGCCCAAGTGCCAGTACAAGTATTGGAAACTTCCACATCCAAGGAAAGGAAAATTTAGTTGTAGCAGATGTATGTATGAGTTTCTTAATACGAGTATGGTCTTTTTCATGCCAAACTTTTACCCGTGTGTGTTCTTCACAAAATATCTTGAGTATCTTCTGATTATTCCTCCCTCTTTTTTTTTTCTGACAAGATTGAGCTATGATATATTCCCACATGCCTGCCTGAGTACAAAATAATTAAAAGTTAAGGCTAGAGGGATTATTTAAATTATGGTTTGACCTCCTGCAAAGCACAGACCAGAGAATTCTGTTACTTCCATGTTACTTCCATGTTACTGTTACCAGGCTGACATTGGAAGCAGATGTGCGTTGTAGGTGCCCCAAGTTTCGGGACCATTTTACAGGTTGGGTCAGTCAGCACTGTGACCCCATCACTTCTTAACGGGACGAAAAACTGCAGTAGATTTTGTTGCAGTTGCCCTGGTGGAGATCTGGTAGACTGAGAAAACATAAAGCACTCAAACCAGGCCTCATCCCCCAGCGATGAGGTAGCCTGCCTTCCATGGGGATGTGTGAACACAGGCTTTCTACTTGCAGGGAACAGTCAAGAACAAAATGCTGATTTTTTTTCATAAAATCTTTATAGTTGCTTTCCACATGATCTACTGAATGTTATGGCACGTTCACCTTTGGGACGTCATTACATGTTCAGGTTTTGAGGTGGAGCAAACACTCCTGCTCAGTCTTACCTGCAGTATTACTCCTGAGGAAAACAAGGTACTCCTCCAAGAGGGAAAAACTAGTTCAAGTCCTCTAAGCTTCACTGTCTTGCTGCCTCTAGGCTGCATAGGGGGAACCTGGGCTGAGTTGGAAATGGTGACCTAAATGGGAAAAGTCTTGCAGAGTTGTGGTGTAGAGAAGGGATGGGGAAGGGGCTTAGGGAGAGTGAGAACATGCAGCTCTTGGAGCCTCCTCACTGTGCAATAGATCAGGAGTGATGAATGTCTGTGAGCTAGCTGCAGTTCTTTGGAAAATAAGTTCTTCCTTGAAAACCTTGATCTTTACGCTTTCTGTGTGTGTTTTACTCAGAAATACATATGCTTGTGTTCTGGCAGACTCCTCATCAGAGGAGTCTGGTAGAAGAAAGGCTCTTTTTTTGGAGAAACGTGGCTCTTCAGAGCAAGACCAAGAATCCCTGCACAGCTACCAGGATCTGCATTATAATATCTGCCACGTTGCAATAATATTTTGTAATTTAAACCCAGGGACATAAATTCAGGAACTGCAGTATAGTCAATAAACTAAAAAATTGCTTGGTTTGGATAATTATGGCACTGATCTTGCATTACAGTTTAACCTACATGAGACCCTGCTGACTTGACAATGTTAGTTACTTCCTTTTCTTGTAATGCATGTTACGCTCCTGTGGTTCAGCATAGTGGCCAAAAAGGGGCCATGGATCTGTTCCACTGTGTCTAGTCTGATTTTACAGTGCAGCTGCATGATAACCACTCTGTTTTATAGTACAGCTATTTGATAACCACTAACTAGTTTGTATTCCTGGAAAAATCCAGGAGATGCACTGCAGGAGGAAATATTCTCAAAGCATAACTTCAGTTTGTTAGAATTGGCTACTACTATTTTATTCCTTTTTGTTATCAGTTAAATTTTTGCTGTGAGTTGTGTATTCCCCTTGGGTTTTATCACTGGGAAAAATGCCTGACATTTTCTTGGGGAGCACAGGTGGTGGAAAAGGTTAAGAAACTTCCCTATTTTTTGTTGTGACAGTTTCCTGTTTAATCTAGGTAAAATAAGAATCCTAATGAGATGTGTCCTATGATTAATTTGTAGCATTTTGCCTCCTGTTAATTATAACCTGCTATGTGGGGAATAGGTAAGAGAGAGCAAAGTCTCGCATAGAGTCAAGCACTTGAAACAATCAAAATATATAAACTAATTCCCACAAACCTGTCTCAAAGAGAGAGGCATCTCCCAAAGGCCTTTTACACAATGGGAAAACTCCTATTTTCTGCAACATCCTAATGTCTGTGTGTTGTTTGAGATTTTCATGATGCTGTCAGCTGCTGCAGACATATGGCTCCAATTGATTTGTCCTGACAATAACAGTTACCAGCACTCATTTCTCCACACTAAGAATGAGGCACATCTGTTATAAATTTGTTGAGTGTCAAGGACCAGTAAAGACCTATCTGAAGAACATCCTTTTTTGTCTTGTACTTTTCCTACCCACCCCCTCTGAAGTGTGGTCGTGGCCTGCTGTCCAAGACTGGCTATTTAAAGGTCATTTCCATGGAATGGTGTATATCGTGAGCCTTGTTTTTTTCAAGAATATATTGCTGTGAATAAATAATTTCTAAGCACACTTGCTCATTTTACTCTGGGAATTCTTAGTTGTTCAGAAAGGGTTTTGGAGTCTACTTTGGTTTCTTCTCAGTGATTTTGCCCCTCAGCCCCATCTCATGCTATAGGTGATTATTTTAGTGTGTACTTTCGTCTTTGAATGCCTGTTTTATTTTGCGTCTGGGGATTCCTGCAAACTATAGTAGGACTCAACAGAAGTGAAAAAAAGCATAATCTTTTGCAATATGGCAAATATACATAGAAAGACTTCTCCAGGATAAGGTTATCCCTCTGCCACCCAAACCCTTTTGTTTTGTGTACATCTTCTACGGGTCTCTTTTGTGATTGAATGCCTGGGTGCACCTTCTGACTAGTGCAGTCTATGAACTTCTTTTATCACCTGGGATTTAACTTTGAAGGACAAGTTGGTGCAACTGCCTGGATGGAATATTCCAGTGGCACTCAGGTCTGATCCTGCCTTTTGATTTGGCTTGACTCATGGCCATCAGATAATACCAGGTAATGATTTGTCTTCTCTGCACCTCTGTTTTTCCAGTGCTGACTGTCTTTGCAAAATGCTGTGGTGTGTCACATTGTGCAGGACTGTGTAAGAGCAGTTTTACCCAGCTATGAGAACTCCACGACATGGTGGGAGCAAGGAAAAGGGACTTTCCACTGTAGACTCCAATGTGTTCTTGTTGCTCTCATTCCCCAGAATCAGAAAATGTAAATATCTAACAGGTATGGGAAGTTTGTCTCTGTTGGCACTGCAAGTAAGACATTCCTGCTTTCCAGGTGGAAGGGTGAGAAGGATGGACAGGCACTGCAGAGATTTTGCTTCTCCTCTGTCTGGCACAACTCATTTGAGGATGATTTCTGCGCCCTTGCTCTGCCCTTCACCTGCCCTAGGGCTGGGTGTAATAACACAGAGCAGTAGCTCCTACTTGTTACCCTCCCCTTCAACAGGAGGAATGTGCATGTTGGCTTAGGACCTTTACGCTTAGACTATACAAAGATGCAAGTTTTGGCTTTACATTATGAGGCTTAATGAAGTTTAGTTTTGACTTTTCTTTGAGTTTGCATAAAAATGATAAAGTTTCCTTTCCTGTTTCTCATTCAATAGCACAAGCTGGGATTCATAACACGGTAAGGGAAATATTAATTTGAAAGAAAAATCCTTTTCCTCCATTTTAAATTAAATTTAAAATGAAGAAAGACATCTCTATTCTTCCCATGATAATCTTTCTTTTGTTTTTAATACAACGTATTATAACGTCATAAATAGAAATATAATCTTATTAAAGGGCGTGCAGCGAGTGCTACTTTATTAGAAACTTTTTTAAAAGAATAATTTACCAAGTTGAAATATTAATGTAACTGGCTGGAAAATGCAGATTTTTACTAGGGCATAGTCATTCTTTAAAAAGCAAATTAAAGTAGATATATTTGCAAGAAGTCAAATTTCTGATAGTGCCAGCTTCTTATTAGCATATTCTAGCACCACTATATATTTTTAAATGTTTTTCTTAAAGTGCTAATATTTTTTCAAATGTAAAGTTTTTTTAAAAAAATATTTTTCTGCCACCTCTTCCCCCTGTATTCTGCATTGTCTGTAAGTGGAGTACAAACAACATTATCTTAAATCTCAATTTGAGTGTCGCTTGGCTTTTGTATAGTATAAATTAACTTACATCAACCCAGGGTCCTTGCCTGTGAATGACATAGTGTGTGTGTAACACCTTCTCGCTTACCTAATCCTAAGGGGCAGAAATGCAGAGTCTGCTGAATATCTCATCTGCCTTGGATCTCAGTGGCAATTAAGAACTTTCAGCTCTTTCAAGAATTTCTTCCCTCCTGACCTGATATATTCCTTGCTGAGAAGCACCTTTTTCCTTTCCTTACCTATACTGAAAATAATGATTAGTTATGGATTACATGTTGCATAATGGGCTCTAATAAATTTACACTTAAAATAAAATTCTGCAATTGAGTGTTTCCAGCTAAATCAGGGCCTGGTTCCTTTGCATTAACACAACTCTGCTACAGCAGTGGCAAAAAATTGCAAAAGCAGCCTGCTGCTTCATGGCTTTTTTTGTTATTGTAGCGTTTAGACTTAAAGAGTGGGTTCCTGATAAGAAAATAGTCAGTGCTATTGCAAGTCATGACAGGTCCCTGGTCCCACCTGGTGCAGCAGTTTGTGATGTTTCTGTTGCTGCTTGGTTTGCCCAATGTTTGGATGCTCTCCTCCGTGCCCTGTCCCCAGTGTGCCCTGTTAGAGCTGCTCTGCAGTCCTGGCTCCCTGTCACTGCCCTTCTGCTCCAGCTGCCTGGAGCCAGGAGAGGCTGTTGTGTTCCTGTCCCAAAACACGTTATTTTTGTGAGCACTGCTGCGAGCAGTGCCATTGTCCTGCTGACCTGTCAGACCTGCCACTTGAATGTGGTCTGCATGCCAGGCCAGACTGTGTCTGAGTATTTTGTGTCCTTTCTGTGCAGCACCCCTCAGAAATGGTCCTGCTGCTCCACTCACCCACCACACAGCCCCCAGGGTTCTGTCCCTGAGCAGCATCTTCACTGGTCTTGTGTTTGTTTTGAAAGCTGCTTGGATGACTTGTTTTCAGGCCTGTCTCTTGGAGTCTGGGACTGGTTTTCTGTATTGCACCAACCTCCTTCACCTTCCCTGTGGCTCAGTCTTGTCCCTGATTCCAGCTGAGGCTGGCTCTGGCCCCTTGCTGCTCTTCAGTTTGGAAGCGTCAGTCTCTGTGCCTCTTTTCTGTGTATGCTGTGTTTTTTCGTGGTGAAAATGAGGATTGTTTGCTGGCAGGTTTTTTTTTTTGGGTATTTGGTGATTGTTTTGGACTTCCAAAATCCAGGCAAGTCCTAGTGTCCATCTTAATAGAATAATGACTCAAGCCATCTCAGTTGGAAGCTAAGCTTCTTGCAGTTTCTTGGTCTTTCAGCAGATCTGCTTAAACTAACTTATCTCATGTTTGTATCTTTTATTTCCTATCAGAGCAGTGCAGTAAACAGAGGGATACAGTCCATGTGAGCAGAGATGATCTTTGTATATGCTGTTTTAAGATGGATCATATCAGTTGCCAAATGTGCTCTACATTAACATTTATATTCCTGCAGCTTTAAATCTAATCACATACAGTAGATGATATTTTCTAATCATGGTTACTTTTTTTTACAGCTATTTCAACTCCTGTGCTCAAATCGGATTTGGTTGTCAGTTGGCAAGTAGCTTGGGTATACGGATGCCTCTTTGTAATATATCAGTTTGTTCATCAGAGAAAATTACAATGTCAAGAGTCCTCTTCCTCCCCCCTCCCTGAAATTTTGATGCATGTTTTGCAGAAGTCATGAAAGGATTTAAATCCAAAGCTGAAAAGCCTGACTGGAACTGATTGCTTTGAGCTTCTTGTTTACAAAATATGAACCGGGGGTTAAAAAAAGAAAGACAACAAGAGGTCTTCTTATGAATAGACTTACTTCTGATTTCTCTAGCAAAGACTTTGGTGTGTATGGAGAATGTAAAAAAAATAGCAATAAAAGCATATTTAATGGTGAGCAGCTTTTTTTGAGGAAACTCATTATTGATAGTCTGTGCAGTATTGATAGAAGTTCTTTGTAGCTGTAAGATGAGCTTTGCAGTCATGGATAGGAAGGAGGAATCTTGTCACAAAACAAACACTGATATGCCGTCAATATTTAAAGCATTTGTTATTTAAAAATAATTTCCTTATTTTAATGTATTTTTAAATTGCTTAGAGTAAGAGAGGATATCTGTTTTGATATGAATATCTCCTTTTTGTGGACAAACTAGAACACAGAATATCACCATGAAGAAATCTTTGTAAGTATTGTATAAAAGAGTGAATCTGTTTTTCAACACTGACTATATGGAGATGGAACATTCTTACAGTTCACAGTGAAAGCGTAAAAGAAGCATAAAATACAGAAATAGCAACTGTGGAGCACATGCATACTCTTTGGAATTAACTCGCTCAGGGGGAGTTATTTTCTTGAGTAATTAAACTTTCTGTGGGTATTGAGGACCATTCTGGGGCTTTCTGAGTCAAGTGGGGACTAAGTACAAAGCTGTATTGTAATTAAATAGCTGAGCAGTTTGCTTGGGAAGTGAGAAACCTGCAGCAGTCAACAACCTTGTTTCCTGCAGGTGGGCTGAAGGATTCATGAGGATTCTTCTGTTCCTTACAGAAACAATTATGTTTGTCAGGCTGTGGGCTGTACACCAGATTTGTCCGGCCTTTCAAAGCACAGTAATTTACGTGCTTGTAGAACTGTAGGATTAGTAGCACTGGAGATGGAAGTGTTGCAGAGTTGTTGAGACCGCAGAGGGAAGGGAGTAAGGTTCTGTGCCTGAGTCTTTCTGGAAAGAGGCACTCTGGGGAAGCCAAAACTTGGACATGGACTGCGCAGCTCTTGGCTGTTTTCCACCTGTGCCAGAACGGAGTTCTCTCCTGCTGGCCTGGCAGTGTGGGACCTGCAGAGGTGGGTCGGGAATGCTGTGCCTCTCTCCTGCTGGTCCTGTGTGCTCCCTCGCTGCTCTCAGCCAGTGCTGGTCTGCAGTGACACTCAAGCAAAGTGTGTGTTGTTTCCAGCACTTGTGTCTGCTGAGCTCCTCCTCTCAAACCTGTCCCTTGCTTAAATCATGGTGTTCATTTGAGCTCCCCCTGGGCTCGGCACAAGGTGAAAGCATCCCTTTGTTCCTTATGGAGCTCTTCATCTCCTCCTCTCTCACTCTTGTGCTGTGAGAGCACTTCTTGCCTGAAGATCAACATTTCTGAGTGCTCTAAACTCTAGCTCTTTATGAGGCTTGTTATGAAAATTGATGTATGAAACAAGGAGGTAGAGGGTGAAGTGAGGCGTTGGAGACTGGAGAGGGTGAGGATGAGCATATCAAGGCACGGCCAGGCAGGGCTGAGCAGCCTGGGTTGCTGTGCCTCAGCCAGCACAGGATAGGGGGGCATGAGGTTGGTCTTACAGGTGCTTTGATTAATTTCATGTGTCATGTGTCATCCCCTGTCATCCCTCCCTCCCCTGCCCTAAGTCTTAGATTTTTTGTTAAAAATGAATTTTACTTTTTTTTTGAGTAATGGGCCTCAAACAGCATGTGGCACTGCGGTGACAGCCTTGCCAAAAACTGTCTAAAACTGAGTTATTGCTTCCAGTATCTCTGCATGTGCCCCTGGATAGCAATTGTCTTTTTCTGCAGTGGTATTGCAGCACGAACTTTCATCTAATTCATTATCCACCCTAATACTCAACTCTTTCTGCATTAGTGTTTTCTAAACAGCACTCTCTCACTTCATTCCTCCACTGATTATTATTTCTCCCCCACTGCAAAGCCTTACATTTATTTTCAGTGGAATGTCTCACATCAGCCCATTTTGCTGAGCTTGCCAGGCAGCTGAATATTTTTGAGGCATTCTTGCTCGATACTCCTCCTCTTGGTTTGGCATCATGTACATTTTGGAGTGTGGGGTTAGCCTTGTCCTCCAGATGGTTCAGTTGGATAGGATAGAACAGTGACCCCACGCCCTTTCAGCCTGTGCTGCATATCACCACTGTATCATTACAAAGTGAGCACCACTGCTGGTAATTTTTGTCTATTTACTCCATCTAAGCTCTGTTACTGCTGTTTTGTTCTTGCTGCCAACAGCCTTAATGCTCTTGCTCTTAGTAGTATGAGGTTCTATATCAAGATCTTTATTGAGTTCTCTGAGACAAATGACCAAGGAACCAAGTATCAGTTTGGGATTCTAAACAGCACCAGACCTTCCTGCTGGGAAATTTCCAGAAAAAAAGTCTTGCCTGGGTGGAAAAACTAATGGGGAACTGAGAAGCCAAGATGGAAGTTTGATTCGGTTTACAGATCAGCTCTGTAGTATTTATAGTGTCTTCTCCCTTTGAACAGTGCATCTTATTTAGAAGGAAAGGAGAGAGTTCTCAGAGCGGTGGGTCATGGTTTTGGGGCATATATCCCAGACTAACAACTTGTTCAGTCAGCACAAAAAAAATTTTCTATTTATGTCAGTTTTCACTTTAGATTTATATTTTGGGAAATAAATGTGGATGAAACCCTTTGCTACAAAATCTGTACGTAATGCAAGCTGTCAGCATAAAAGAAAGGTGAAAAAACCTTGTTTTGTAGATCATAAGCCAAATTAAATACATTTTTACACAAGTAAAAATGAATACTTGCTTGGTTGATTGTACTCAGCTTTTAAGTTTGATCCCAAAATAATTTTTGTGGATCTGACTGGAATTGCTGTCACATGCCAGAGGCACTAAATCTGGCTACCTGGACACTACTAATCTGTTTTAGCACGGAATGGTACAAATCTCAAGTTATTTCGGATCAGTCCAGGGGAGCATGCACATCTATACTCTTCCATCTTTCCTCTAGGAGATTGTGCAGCTATAGGTGGCGAGACCTGACTGCAAACTGAGAGGACAATATTTCACAGTGGGACTGGAGCATTTCTCCTTTCTTTTCTTAAATAGTTCTTTATTGAGCTTTCCACCTTCAGCATTAATTTGAGAGCCTGAACCAAATAACCAGGAAGAGATTGATGTGGCCTCACTTTATTTCCCACAGTCGATAAATTGTTAAATGGGCCAAAGGACACAGGTTAAAAAAACCATTTTGTATAAAGAATGAGGGATTTTTATTAGCTGATGAGCCCCTGTCTGTGAAGACTTGATAATGGGGCATGTTTGATCTTGTGCCATGCAGTGGGAGCAGCTCTGTTGGCTACATAAAGAGCCTTGGTGTTTTCCATGGGACTGAAACCAGCACTGTGCCCTGCATTTTCTGCTGGATGAATGCTGGGTGTGCTGCTCCTTCAGAGTTACAGGAGGATGAGTTTGGAGGGATGCCTTGGAGTGAGGACTCTCTGTGCTCTCAGAGCAGGGAGTACAGAGGGGAAGCTCTAGCAAAAGAACAGTTGTCCTCTGGGGACTCAGCATAAGTTTAGCAAAGACCCTGCTTTGTAGATGGATGTTTGTCTCTACTAATGGAATGCAAAGGGGATTTTAATGGGATGATGGGATGAGAAATGAAATTAGAGGCTGCTTGCAGGGAGGCAGAAATATGTCTGGAAAGATGGCACTGGATGGACAGAAGTCATGCGCAAAACAGGTCTGTGTCCCATAGTCCTTGCTGTGGTTCTTTGGATGAGTCTAATATTTTTTTTACCAAGATACTTCATGTACTTAGGGGAATCCATTTTGAAAATGTAAGGCTGTACTACCACAAATGCCGGCAGTCGAAATAAGCAAAGTATTTCTAGAGCAGGAGGACTGCTGAGTTTTCCTAAGTTTGTGTGTTTTTGTGAATACTACTGGATTTAGTGAAATTATAATGGTATGGTTCTGCATTAAGCAAGGCATTGGAAGTACAAAATGCTCCATTATGGTCACATTTATTTGCTATTCAGAGGGTGCTCTTTAAACACTGTGTGTGCTGCAGCACCTGATTATGCGAGAATAAGAGTGAGATGGGTGGTTCCGGCCATGGCGGTTTCTGTTGCAAAACCCTTAGAGTTTTGGTACTTGCCATAAGGCAAGAAGTGAAATAAAGCTCCCTTTTGCCCTTGTTAAGCCATTGTACAGACTCCATTATATGTGTGTGGTTTATGCATTTCCCAGATAAACCATGCCATGACCAATCCCTTCTCAGAGTGCCTCGGCTGATGGATTCAAGTCTCTTCTGCACAAATATACTGGGCTGCTTCTGTATTCCAGCTGGTTCCAAGTTTGGCTTCAAGCTTGTCTTTGGAGAAACAGTGCAGAGATGCTGGAGCTGGCTGTGTGAGCAGTGATTTTACCCCCATATCTGGGTTTTCATTGTGTTGGCTCACTCTGACCAGGCTTCCTGAGATATTGAGAATTGAGTTTATCTGTTTTCTCCCAAGTACCTGCCGTGATTCTGTCTGTACTGGCTAAGACAGCATCAGCTTCCCTGTGGAAGTCAGCATTGCGTATGAACCTCTTCTCTGAAGTTTTATTTCTGTGTTTACATCACTCATTGCTATGAATAAAATTCAGAGGTGACAGGACCCTTGTGAAGTGAATTGGGGACAGATGATGAACAAGTATGAGGATTCCTCCTTTTAAGAAATGCAGATAATGATGGTTACCACAAGTCTGAGAGACTGTGAAAGATGCACAGACCAAGAGTTTTCAAGGTTACAGAGTTTTCAGGTGTTCCCAATTATTTTTCTGTCTGACTACCAAAATCAAAAGTGTCTAAAAGGACTCCAGTTTTTAGAATGGAATGTGCTTTAGTCTTCTTTAAGGTATCTCAGCTTAGATGCCTAGAACACCAGTCTGTTTGAAAACTTTGTCTTAAAGGTCAATGGAGTGTATTTCTGTATGCAAGGAAGCATCAGAGGACCGTTTGGTGGAATAAGGGGTTTACACATAGCTGGTTTTGATGTGTCTGCAGTTCCCAGAGTTGGGGGATGCTGATGCTCAGACTTCCTTTCTTCGGGTGTTGCAGTGTGACATGAACAGCAGCCCTCCTTCCTGGAGGAGCAGTGCAGTTGCCTGGGCTATTTTTCTGCACTTTCTTCAGGGGGAAAAATACCAGACTGGTTTGTTTGGTTCTTTTTTCATTACATGTAGTTCACACATGGGTAGATGGGAGCTCATGCACCACAGTCTGAGAACCCTTAAGGGTATTCTTCAAATTCCCTGCCAGAAGCTTTGCTGCAGGACACCATCCTCTTGGAAGGGGCAATGTTGCAGTTGGTTTATTTTGTGTGGTTTTGTCACGAGGTGGAAGTTGTTGGCACTGTTTGTTATCTGACTGACTGCTTATTGTGAGCACAAGTGCTGCAGGTGATGCTGATTGACATCAGCGGTCCAAATTTACCAGCTATGTCACATCTTGCACAGCTGATGCCAGCAAGGTGTAAGCCATGAAAATGCAAAATCAAGCCCTATCTAATCATCTAGCAGCATCTGTCTCTTCCTGGCCTCCCAAGATTCTGAGTCCCCTTAATGGAGTGTCTTTTATGCAACTTGAAGTTGCCTTACTGTCTTGCTAGTGAGCTTTGCTTATCTCACTTACAAAGCCAGGCAGGCTGAGAGCAGGAGCCCTGGGAACTCATGGTTGAAGAAGTTGGTTTGCTTTTCCTTGGGAGGGCATCTGCCCTGGGGAAGAGTGGCTGATGGCACTGGGCATCACAGTACAGTGTGTGCTCAAGGGTCTGGTTTGGCATCAGTCCGACTCTGATGGAGGAGACTTTCTTGTCGCCCTTATACTCCATCCCTTGCAATACAAGTAAAAGACTGTTCTGAAAGTCTCTTTCCATTGCTTGTCCACATCAGCTGTGCTGCTCTGGGACTTGCATTGTGTTGATACGTTGGAGTATTACAAAATTGTATTGCAGTTAACTCACAGCTTTAAACACCACAGATTAGCAAGGGTCACACCTAGTGACTGCTAGATTCATGTTTGGGATAAGAGCTTTTAATTCTGCTAGTTAATTTAATCCTCACAGTTTGACAACGTGTTCCTTGGACTATTTTTCATCTTCAAATTGCATTCTGCTGGTTAGTTCCTGTAGAGGCCTGCTGTGCTCTGCATTTGTGTTCTTGTTCTTAGGATTTGTGCTGTTACTACATCATCTATCAGACACACGAACAACAGAGAGTGAATGGTGTGAAAAGTCTCCGTGTCAGTTTTATGAATAGACCTGTGAATTTCACTCGCACAGGAATTAAGGTGCTGTCTGGGTGACTGTCATCTGGGAAAGGGATATATGTCTCTTGGCAGATGTAGCATCTGGGTATCTGTTATTTCACTTAAGTTGCGAGAAACTCGTCATTTTTAACTCCTATATTTCATCAATGGAAAGCTGTGAAAATTGCCTGTGAGTTCCTAGAGAATAGATTCTGGTTTTTATCTGATAATCAAGAAATCTCTGCAGCATTATCAAAGGATAAAGTCTCATTCAGAATATAATTTGTTGATTCTGTCTGACCACCATATGTTGTTGTAATTTCCATCCCTCTTTGGCAAGATATAAAATAATCTGCAAAATATGGACATCTATGTCTGAAGAGACTGTTTAAAAGTAATATACTATCAAAATGGATTAGCTGTGCTTGAAATATTTCTAGATTTATTTACTGTAAAAGGGTGGTAGAATATTTAAGGAAAATAGCCTAGTTATGTTTAGGAATTTGACCATGAAATAGCCCAGTGAGATGAATTTAACTAATATTTATACTAATTGTGCAAAATATTTTAATTGTTCAATATTATAAATTCTTTATCTTATCGGTTTTTCGTCCCCTCCTTTCTTCTTTCCTTCTGACTCATTTGGCAACATTTATTCTAAGAAATTGCCCAGAAGCCTGAACTTGTTTCAGCAGTGTGTGTGTTACAGTGCATAGCATTGCAATGTCTCCAGCTTACCTGCTTCTCTTTAGTGCAGTCCAATTAAAATACAGTGAAGGCACCTAGATAAAGATGCTTCTTTTTTCTGGTGAGGCTTGCATGAAGCTCTAGGCTTGCAGATGGGTGTCTTGGGTCACTCATTTCTGTATCTCCATTTAAGAGATGCTATAAAAGCCCTTCAAATACTGTGTCTGTGCCTTCACCCCTTTTTAAAATGCAGTGCTCTGCAGTCTTCAAGAAAATAATAGTTTTCTTCGTTTTGAAAAGTTGCTTTTCTGCAGGCATTGATTTGATACAGAACTAATTGCTAGAATTCCTTAAGACTTAGTGCTTTTTTTGTTACACACTAACAAGATCTTTAATTCCCCTGCTTTAGGTGTTCTCATAGTGTGACACTACTCCAGATCCAATAGTCAAGGCTCTGTCTCTAAAGGGTGGCTTGTAGCTCCATGTTAAACTACTCAGTTAAGAAGTTCATACACATTAGGGACCAGGAATAAAACTGTGATTCAGCTGCTACTATAGTCCACGGTGGCAAGTCAGAATCATTATGAGGTGGGCAATGTGTGTACTTTTGAATTTGTCTCATTTTCATTGCAACAGCTGAAAACAGATTTGTGTGCAACCCTTGTCTTCAAAGAAGGCTTAAAAGAATGTGAGTATGGCACACAATCTAGTTAATCTACCTTTATAACTAATGATTTCACCATTCAAACATAACATATAGATCTTATAGGATTTTTCTTACATAACTGATGGCTTGATACTTTTAAACACTAATGCCGAGGGTATAATCTCTCTGAATAGTGTAATAGCTTTATATTTAAGGTAGATTGGGAGTAAAATTTTGTGTTTTCATGTGAGCTATGAATACCAGTAAGGTATTCAGGCAGGAATTACCTTATTGTACCTTTGAGGGCAGTTATCAAATAATTTTTATTGGAAAGTTAATATGTTGAGACAGAGTGAATGGAAAGCTGCTCAGGATGCTGAGTGTGGCCAACATTGCGTTGCTTTTGCCATCTGCAGATCTGCAGCCCAGGCTGATTCATTTAACACATCATTGAAAATCATGTAATATTCAGTGCCGCTTAAAATTATATGAAATTGTGTGTAAGAGATTTCTGAATGTTGGCTTTGAAGACTCCTTTCCTCCTTGCAGAAGCAGGTCTGCAGGGCCCAGAACAGCTCTGCAGGCTGTGGGAGTTACGCTCGGCAGACATCGATGCTGCACCGGCAGCCAGGGGAGTGGCTCGGGATTTAATTTCACGCTTGTGTATCTGAGTGTGCAGTCACTCCCTTTCTCTTTTAATTGTGGATGTGCAAACCTTGGACCATATACTATGGTGTTCATTTCTTCTCTGCCATCAGCACTGGCATAATGGATAAAAGGAAACCTTGCAGGGCAAGGCTTTCTGCTGTGCCTTCTCTTTGTCTCTCGCTTCTGCTCTGTGTGCCTCTATTCCACTCCTCTAATTTGGCTGCTCCATGTTGAGCCTTCCTGGAGCATGTTCCTGCCCCTCCTAATGTCCTGATTTTTGCTTACCCAACTTTTGCAGGGTTCCCAGAAGAGAGGAGCCTCCCCTGTTTGCACCCTGTCAGTCCAGCCTCTCTAATTGCTGGCTTTTCTCCAGCATCCAGCTCTACAGGAGTGGAGCAGGAAACCACTTGGCTTGGCTGCTCCCTGTTCTGGAGCTGTTAGCTGTCTGCTGAAAAAAAAACTTCTGGAATCCTGTAGTGATTGGTGCTAATATAACTTAAATATTTTCTCCAAAGCTTAAACTTTCATTGGTGTTGTCAGGTTGTTTTAGTCAGAAGGTACATCCCCACCGCCCTTCCCCAAATCTGGAAAAAGTAGTGATTCTACCTGAAACATAAGATGGTTTTGATGTATGAAGCACTTCCTTTTTTGAAAGAACTTGATTTGAATGCTTTGGCTATTACAGACTTTTGTCTGAAAAGCCACTGTATGCTCTGCTCTGTACCTTGCACCTCTTGAGGATGAGAGAGTCCACTTACTCCAGTTAACACCAAAGATCAGAAGCACCATGAGATTGAGTCTGGTTTTCTGATGACTATACCAGTATGAGATACTGCCAACAATAGCTGTTTGTTCACAAACACAACAGTAGTTCTGTTTTCTTGGAGTGTTTTCGTGGTCTCATGAAGAAATGCCTGATTGTACCGTGAACGGGCTGAGGAAGGGAGCCAGCTGAGGGAGGAAGGTGGTGTTGTGTCATGATTTTTGCAAGAGCCAGACCATCACCTTTCCAGTTCACAGCATGGCCAGAGATCTTGACCTATCATCCTTTTCCCAGAATTTCTGCAGCTACCCAATAAATGTATATCTTCTCTAGATTGCTGATGACTACTGAATTACTGCATGTTTGTAAGGTGATTGTTGACATTGATGTTGGGCTGTCTAGCAGTGATGCAGGATTTTATTTAGAACAGGATGTGCCAATTTGCTTCTTTTTCAGTCCTACAGAAGCTATTTAGCAACCAGCAAGTCCCTTCCCGTTGTTCTCTTGAAAAGTACTTGAGCTCCCTCCTGGTTTGTAACATCCTTTATGGTGGAAATAAATTAGTGTACAATATGTCTCTTCACCTTTTATAAATATAGATAAGTGCACAAATCTGTTGAGTATCTATGCAGAAAACTAAAACTGCCTATTTTCATAAGAATGTCAGGTTTATAATTGCATAAATAAGATGCTGACTGAAGCTAGTGTTCAATTTTATATTAAAGTTTGGCATTCATAAAGGCTTGGATTTGCATAATTAAATTTTCTGCACAGAGGGCACTGAAAATCAGTGGTATGATTCATGGCCATACCATGGTTACCGTAAGGCTTTTTGATGGTTGCAGCTAGAAGTACAATGGTGTTTACAACCCGAGATGTTTTGCACTGACTCGGAGCCCCTGTACCTTCAACAAATACAGATTATTTAGACTTGGTGCCTTTCTCTGGATGTAAAGGCACAGAGGAGCAGAGGAGGGCTTGCTGAGCAGATACCTGCAGGAGCATCTTATTCTTTGGTGGAGGTAGTGTCCAGTTGTCCTCCTGCCTGAAGGGTTCAGACTTTTTCAGCAACAAAAATACCACAATTACTTGCCTTCTCTGTAGAGGATGCTCAGGAGAAAACTACTGTCTTTCATTTTGTAAGAAGGAGAGCCTTTAGGTGTATTTCTCAGCACATGTGATTTTGAAGTGAAGATGTGGGCCATTTTTTTCTGATAGCCTTTCCACCCATCTGCCAAGGCTATTTCAGTGTTCTCTTCCTTGGGATTTTCATGGTCTCTTATCTTTGCTCAATTTTGGGGTTTTTTTGCCAAGAATGTTTGGGTCTCCACATTCCACACCTGTTCTTTCCTGTTGAAATGAGTGCCTGTTGCCTCCCAACCACATAGACATATAAAAGTAAATAAAAAGAAAAAAAAAAAGACTAAAGTAAGATGTTCGATTTAGTATTTTTTAGAGAGGAAAACAAGGTATGTGAGGTCGTGTTGCCTACAAACCCTGGTAGCATGATGTGTTCCAGTGTTTCTAGTTCACAGCCTGGAGTGAATTAACATTTAGAAAGCTGCCAAAGAATCTGGAAAACTCATTCAAATGGCATAATTAATACCTTTGCTCACACAAGAAAAAGATTTGGCAGGGGCAATCCCGTACTGCTTTTCCTGAGATTGCACAACTTTTCCTACCACTTCAGGATTCCAAAACCTGCAGAAATCCATGTTGCAGAGGGAATGTTGTCCACAGAGCTATGTAGCACTCATGGATAACCTCGGGCACAGCAGGCTCTCTGCTGCTGTGGTGCGAGGGCAGTGCCTCTCAGCAGCTTTTCCAAAGGAAAGAAAAGCAAATTCTGAGTTACCGGTGCATGATGTTCAATAAAGTCCTGTTAAAGGCTTCTTTCCAGCCCAGCTGTAATTGGCCTGGGAATAGAAGGGAATGCAGCGCTTGGTGACTGCATATGGGTAGCAGTGCTTTACGTGGTTTTCTGAAGCTTTAATTTGAATTATTCAGCTAGTTTCTTACTGATCAAATAAGTGGTTTGGGAGAAGTTGGGCTTAAATTTCCAGAAAGCCATTTGGTGCATACCGGTTCCTCACATTCCATGTCTGTGGGTCTAAGGTGTTTTTTGTTTGTGTGCATTTATTATAGTGCTCTGAGAAATGTAGTTTATTACAGACTTTCTACTGACATTAGTGAATGTACACACCTCCACTTAGGTTTAGTCAGATGCGTAGAAACAATAAGCAAAATGTGCACATAAAAAGCCCAAATACCCCATGTCCTCATGGAAGCAATTCATTCCTTTACAAAAGAAAAAATAAAAATTACTGGATGTATAAAAGAAGAATCCTGAGATGGAATGTAGAATGTGGTTTTTTTTCTGGTTTACTTGTATTTAATACTTTCTAGCTTGTGGAGTTTTACAAAGATTTCTCCATTCCTGTCCTCTCCCTTTCATGCTGTAAGTCATTGGTATTGCCCACTGTGTGTTTTGCCTGACATAATTTGGTAGTCACTGGCAAAGTAAACTTGTCTTCTGGGTCTAAACAGAGAAAGTTTGGTCATATGTCAAGGCTCAGATTGTTTGTTTGCGTACATCAGAATTTCCTTACGGAAATTACTGGAGTTGCACAGGCATCCAGACCAGAATAATGGCATCAGTGAATCCTGGCTTCTCCTTTGGATGGGGGGAGGTTTCAGGAACATGCCTGTTAAATTCTTTTAAGCAATACCCCATTTGTAGTCTCTGCTCAGCAAAGATTTAAGCTTCACTGTATAAACTCCAGGGAGCCAATACCACTTTCTTAACGATTCCTGCTTCTTTTCTTCTCAGCTCTGACCGAAGGTTATGTGGGTTCTCTGCATGAGAACAGACATGGGAGTTCTGTGCAGATCCGGAGGAGAAAGGCTTCAGGGGATCCTTACTGGGCATACTCAGGTGAGTGACTTGTCTTCTTCAGAGCACTAAAACATGAAATGTCTCCAGAATCAAATTGTTTACTTGCTTTTTATTTCTACTGTGCTCAGTTTAAATTAGTTTTACAGTGTGTTTTCTTCTTCTGCCTTCCTTGCAAATTCCCCCTGTATGCATGCCCTCCTTTCTTACATTTCTGCAATTTACCTGCGGGATTTGTCTTACTATTCTGCTCCTTCTCTCAGTCTTGTTTTAGTTTCTTGACAAACCCATGGTCAGGCATACTCCCAAACTTCTCTTTGCTCTTCTGGGCAAATCAGTACATTCCCAAGCTCACGATTTGCTTACCAGTTTGGGCCTTCTAGGAAGACTGTAAGCATCCATATATATATCCAGATAAAAAAAAAAAAAAGAACAAACAAAAACCCCAACACCCCAGAAGTTTTACAATTATTTGCTTATGTGCTTGTATTTTTGTGGTAGTGTATAATGACAACAATGAGACTTGCTGGTGCCTCAAGCCAGGATATGTGGTGTTGAAAAGATAGGATACTGGAAGGGTATTTTATTGTTTGTCACACTGCTTTCATAATGTCTTATGGAAGAGCTCATCTACCTGCACAGTTTTGAAATACCACAAATAAAAATACACTTCAGAATGATGTCTTTGATTTACTGGTTGCTGTGTTCTAGAAATGGTGTTAATAGCTATGTTGACTCTGTGGAAGATATCTAATATCTAAAAAGTTTTTATTAAGATTTCAAGCATTATACTGAACTTGTGTGTGCTTTTCTGGAAGATCTGAGGTACGTTTCAGATATTTGTTGCTTGTCCAAGAGTGTGGTGGTGCAGGGTAGCTGAAGGAAAAATATTCCTTTCCAAGAGGGCTGAATGCTGATATCAGATAAATATGCAACTCTTACTTTTTGACTGCCAACACCCCTCTTTTATCCAGACCTTTTATTTCATTGGGAATGAATGATTATAGATAAGTGTAGAGGTTTCTCCATTAATATAGACAGTTTATCTCTATTAGATCTCAAAATACAAGGTATCTCATTTGCAAATGGGGCCGGGCAAGTAAAATAAATTGAAACATTTTAGTAATGTAGGACAAATGACCTCTTCCTATTTTCAGCCAGTTCAGCCTCTCTTATCTGATGCTCTTTTGTCCATATTTGCTCACTGAGGGGACCAGAGGTAATGAAAATGCTGAGCTTCTGTGTTTAGGTTGAAAGTGGGAATAAATGGTGGGTGGCAGAGCCCCGATGCCAGACAGATGTTTGTTTCTAGCTGAGCACAGTGAGGAGGATGATCATGTTGTCTGTTTCTTTCTCCTTGCTTGCTCATTCCCCAGAATATTTCCCAGAACCCTGAGCAGGGCTTGGCTGAGCAGTTCATGTACTAATGTGTGTCCTGTGGGTAGGGTTTTGGACACAACTAGGAAGTTTACATCAGATGAGCCTACAGAGAGGGGAAACTTCCCTGTGCAGTAAGCAATTAGGCTGTGTCAGTGGTTTCCAAGCTCTTTTACAGACATTATCTGGTAGGCTGCTTCCCTTCCCTCTCCTCGGATGGTCAGACCAGCTCCCCTCCAGTTATTTGTACAGCAGCTGGTGGCCCAGCCCCAGCAATTATGGGCAGGGAACGAGGCTCTGCTGGGCTGAGGGCTAGTGAGTCTGGAGTTTCTTCTAAGGGAATTTGCCAATGGGAGTAAACAGGACCAGGATGGCTCCTGACAGCCATCAGTGGACAGCCTCTGCTGAGCCCCAGCATTGACCATGTGTGTTAGGCTGAGCTATGGCTTTATATTGATTTCAGTTGAGCAGAACTGATTTACAGCAGCACAGGCCTCCCTCTGTTTATGGCTGTGCCTGCCTGCTTGCAGAGCTTTTGTATTTTTGGGCTTAAGGGTTCTGTAATAAATCCTGAGGTGGGGGTGGAGAGATACAAAAGCAGGCAGCCAGTTGTGGTTTTCCTACTTGGGGGCAGAAAAAGGGCACAACTGTGTTGCAGAGAGCCCTCAAATGTCCATATTGTATGGGCTATATCTGTCCTGTACTGTGCTTTTAGATTAATTCCGTGGTAGCCTGTAGGACACCTTTCTGCTGCTCCGAGCTCTTGCATAGGGTGAATGGCCCAGGAGCTAGTTTAAACTCTGGAGATCAGGAATTTTCCTGGTTTCATGAGTGATCTGTAGCATTACCCTCTGCTGCCTGCTCATATTGATCCTCTCAGGCACACGAGTTTGGAGAGGAGAAACTTCTGTCATTGATCAGGTGTTGAACAAACCTCGGACCTGTAACATTTGTACAAGGCACCCACATCCCTGATGGTGCCCATGACAGGAACCTGTGAACTCCAGTGCCCTGTGCTCGTACTGCATGTTCCCTGTGCAAAGCTGCACCACACTTCTCCTTTCACTGGTTGGAAAGGATTTTTAAGCCTTGTAAGATAACCCTGTCGTTTACAGACACAATTCTGACTATAACATTTATTCTAGTTCAGAAATAAAACTTGCAAAAATAAAGACTAGGTAACTAAATGAAGAAGGCCCATTTTGAATGGGTTCTGTCAAAAAGACAGCAGGAAACACAATCAGCCCTTTAGAAGAAACTTCATAAAGTCTATGCTAGCAGCTCTTTAAACCAAATTCAGAAGTGAGCAAATGCTGAAAACAGAAGACTAGCTTGTCTTTAAATAGGAACTGCAAGGCTGAACAGAGACTGAGATCTCCTAGATGTTCTTTTTAGGATTTTTAAGGGGACTTCTCTGCGCATGTGTATTCATGTATGTTTTGACAAAGTATTTATTCCAGGATTGTGTCTTACAGTTTGCCAAAGACTTCCTAAACTGGGACTGGCCACATTACTTGTAGTACAACAGAAATGTGGGATAGGCACAGCATAGTCACAATAAGTAGGTGTGGATCATGAATGTGTTTCACTGCAGTCTTTGCTTTTTCAAGTCATTGTTTCTGTTATGTTAACCACTGAATGGGAGGTTTGAAATTATGTTTAGCACATCTTTATAATTGCCACATAACTCACTATTTTTCTAGTACCCATCATAGTGACAGATAGTAGCAGTTCAAGTGCTCTTTCATCAGGGTGGACATACTTTTGTAAATATGTAAACTGGTTTTTAAACAAAAAACCTAAACAGTACTTGAAACAAAAGCCCACAGAAATACGCAATTGAAACATCTACTACATCCACAGCTTTCTGACCGACCCTCCCTCATGTAATGTATAGTTCTTCCCAGAGCTTAATATTCCAGACATTTAAAGATGCCTCTCAGTGTCAAGTGTTGCACATGTCAATGCTCAGAACACTTTGCTGGTGATCTGAGCAGACCCTAGTTTGCCTTGCTGTAGCCCAAAAAATGAGTAGCTCGAGGCTCAAGGCCTTAGGAGGAGATTAGTGTGAGATGCTGATGCAGATGCTTGTACCTTAAGTGATGGTAGCTCTGGAGGACCTGTATCTACTCATACCTGTTCTTCTGAAAAGCTGTTGTGTGCGATTAATGTGACAATCATTGCATGAGATTGTAGAAAACCAGAAGTAACAAGGGGCTTACCCAAATCAGGAATCTCCTTTTCGAGCCTTCAAGTAAAAGACATGACGTCTAATTATTTCCAGTGTTAATTTGTGTGATTAACAGGTTTGGAATGGGTCTGCACTGTTCTGGGACAGGATATTGTAGATGATGGTGCTTTTGTTACTGGAGTTTCCCAGCTGACCTGGGGTGCTGGCACTGGCAGGGCTGGTGTGCCCTTGATGATGGTTCTGCTGATCAACCTCAGTGCTGTGAGCTGACTCATTCAAGAAGTACTCTTTTAAGAAATGAAAACCATTTGGGCTTCTCAGAGAAAAAAACCCCCAGATGTTGGCCAAGGATCTAGATGTGTTCTTTTTAGATGTTTATCTAACTGTGGTTTTGTAAAGAGAATCCTGTGTAAAAAACTCATACAGTTGTTTTTTTCTTTTAATCTTATGGTGCACTCAAGGCATCTCTTTCCTCTTTGTACCTTTAGTCTCTCTTGTTCTATGTGAAATTATTACCGCTGTTTATAACGCTTCTGTTCTTTGTGCATGTCCTTACTGATGTTTTTTCTGTCTAAAATGTTGAATCCTTTCTCTCCAAGATTCTGTGCAACTGTCATGAACGTTAGGAGAAGTTAATAGAAGAAAAATAGGCTTTACAAGAGTAGAGATGACCCTGTAAGTGGGGAAAAGTGTCCATTAAGAATAGGAACTTTGGCTGTGCTGTCAAGCTACTGGACACTATCAGTGTGTGAATGCTTTGTCCTACAACACTTAGGCAGTTATTGCTGTCCTTTAAGATGCTATTATTTAAAGTATAACCGGTGGTGAGTGTAAGAATTGAGTGTTTTTCTCAAAAGCAATTGCTGGCATTAAAACAGGAATGATGGGTAATGGTTATTTCCTGAAAGAACAAATGGTATTAACTGTGATGGAATGTACCTTCGTGATATCCTTTGTAAATGTGTGAATTTCTCTCTTTGCTTAGATTGTTCTCATTAAATAAGCTACTAATGTGAATTGGACAGGAAATAATCAGCACATAGTAAGGAAAGCATCAAGACTTATTGAACTGAGAGGTAACTAATGGGCTATTTGCCGTGGTCAGTATTTTACTCTTTCAGTCCCTCAGAATAATAAATCTTCATATTGACCAAAGCTCTGGCACACCATATGCTCAGTTATCATTCCCCTGTAAAATGCTCATCTCCCTTAAATGCAGGATGGTCAAAATGAGCAGGTTCTGGCTCTCTTGCTTTCTCACTCTTTTGAGCTGACTTTCTAAAGAGGAGCTTAGCTGAGAGAAGTAGGAAAAACATTTCCATTAATATCTGATCTGATCAGTAAACTGAGCTTTGAATATTTTCATCTGCATTCATCAGAGATGAATGGTAGTCTTCAGTGAACTCTGCTGGAACCAGCTGCAAGGCGTTCGTTTCCATATGCATCTTATTAGAGGAACAGTTGTTCCAGAAATCAATGCTACACTCTTTCATAAGGGGAACACAGGAAACCGTAGCCTGAGAGTTTGCTGCTACTGTCTGAGCATGAACTCTTGATTTTTAATGTGCACAGCTAAAGCAACTGCTGTGTTTTTCTCAAACAAACAGGAATTACCATTTGTATATTTTGATTGATTGTATTCTGACGGTACTGGGTCATGAGTCTTCATGTCCATGAGCAAGACACTGTACAGATGTGCACAAGACACATCTGTGTCTGCAGAATCTGCATCTAAATGTGCACGTACTCGGAGGATGTCAAGGAGAATGCTTTTTGTCTTTCCTCAGCTATTCTGCCCCTGTGAAGGAACCAGTACAAAATACTATCTTTTGTTTGAGAATGAAGAAGTGAGTTTTCACATTCCTATCCCAGAGAACAGAATATATCTTCCTAACGATAAGCTGGCATGAATAAGGAATTCACAATCATGTTTGTGTTGAGTATTTACCATTAGCAGTCCCCTGAGGAGAGCCGCCCCTGCCAGACGCAGCCCAAGTAGTCTGTATCATTTTTACTAAGCCATATTGCTGGGGAACACAGCTCTGATTGAGAGTCTTGTCATTTACTTTGTTTGTCTATTGGCAAGTTTCTAAATAATCTGCTAAGGAAACCTTGGATAGTAATTTAGTTGCTACTTAGACACAGACACGATTTTGTTATTGAATACCATTAATACTGTTTACTCTCTGTTCTTGCCACCTTTCCTTGTGTGCCACGCTAACAGTTTATTCCAAGTACTGTCATAGTCAATCCTGGTATCCAGTCTATATTGAAATGCTTGACTGGATTTTTTCTTTTTTTTTTTGGCAAGGTTCTCTCTAGAATTTGATTGGTTGTCATGCTTAAGTACATTAAAGCAAATCTCTGATTTTTGAGCGCTCTGAATTTTTTCTTTACCATTTCTGACCAGATAAGCCATTGACAGATGAACAGCTTTGAGAGGCCAAAATATTAAGATGTAAAAGGAACTAGTCCCCTCAACTTTCGCTCTTTCATGAATTTTTTCCCTAGCACAGCACAGAAGTATAAAATAACAGGAGCAGATGCTAGATGCAATCTTCAGAGCTTCAGATACAGTTGTTGCAATAATGCATCAGAAGTATTTTTACTTTCCACTGCTGCAATCACAGCTGTGGCAATCTCCCCTCACATGAGGGAGCACAAAGAGCTGCTTTAGCTGGGGAGGGGAGACCTCTCACTTCTTTAAATGTACTGTGCTTTTAGTTGCATTTTCTTTCAATGTGAACACTGGGACATTTGTGGAAAACATCTGAAATTACAACAACCAGTGCACTGTTTCAAAGGACTGAAAATGTGCTGAAGTGCAGCGAAAAGTTATCAATTTAGTTGATCTTTAGGCATTGAAATAAGCAACAGGATAAAAGATTTGAAGTTCGTTAGACATAAGAACATGTAAAACGCCTGTGTTATAAGCATGCAAAAGAAAGATGGAGTATGCGGGTAGCAGCTATGATACAAGCTCAGCAAATGAACTGGAGAATATTCAGAAGGTTGGAGTGTGCTGTTTTTGAGGTCCTTGAATGATTGCAGTGATACATCAAAGTTCCAATCTTGATATCGTATGTAACTGAACACATATAGGAGAATAACAGTGAGGAAAAAATTATTTGAACAGTAAGGATACTTCAGTGAGAAACAAAGCAAGCAGGGAAGCTCTGAATAGTCTTGTAGTGTGTAGATAAAAAAAAAAAGGAGCTTGGCAAAAACATTATTGCAATAGTCCAAGCATGAAATAATCAAGGAATGAATCAGAATTCTAGTTGCAGGATATAAGCAAAGTCTTGTATGAAATGGCTGAGCCAGTACTGCACTTGATGCAGCAGATGTAGAATTATTTCCATTATTTTTGTTATGTCAGATGACTTCTTTGTATCTTTCCAGTCACTGCTCAGAAGATAACCTTTTTTTCAGTATCTCTGCCACAGGAATGCCCCATCTCTTCCCTTTCCCAAAAAGTGTCTCCATCTTGCAGAATGTGGCATTGCAGATGTGCAGTTTTTAATCATTATGATCCTTGAAAAGCAGTCCCTGCCTGCACAAGGAGTAGATCTGCCATGTTGGGCTCCCTTGCAGGGGGGAGGAGTGTGTGGGGCAGGGCTGGGCATTCCCCCCAGCCTGGGCAGCTGCCACCAGGCAGGTCTGCCGTGGCATAGAGGTGCCGTGTGTTTGTTCTGTGTCAAATGTCCTGTGTCTACTGGAGGAAGGAACACTCAAAGGGAGTCTCGTCTACATCCTTTGGTACTGCAGAAGGAGTGCTTCGCAGCTGAAGGAGTTCTGATCCTTACAGTGTCTCTGAGGTTGATGTGTTTGCGTGGTAGGGCCTGAAGGACAGGGCCGTGTAAGTCACTCTTGAGTACACTCCATGCCGTGCACAGCAGAGTGGGAAATTCAGTCCGAGTCCCAGCGCTGTGCTCTGAGGCCACACATCCCACCTTATCAGATGCTAATTGAAGAGACGTTGGTTGCCTTGGAGACTGCCTCCTTTGGGGGACACCATGTTGGTAGCACAGGTGTTGTGAAGCTCCTGAGCTTACAGAAGGTCTTCTGGAGGTGATCAGGCTGTGGAGCTTAATTTTTCCTTCATCAGCAAACTTGATTTGTCCCTGTGCTGGTGCTTTGTTGAAGCTCTTAGTCTGTTTGATGCTTTCAGTTTTTTCCAGTGGGTTTGAGGAAGATCACATTCTTTTCCTACTTAATACACAGAACATTTGGCTTTAAGTTACAAAGTTTTTTTTAATAACTGCATGTGCCCAGAGAGTCGGATGGGCACACTTTTAACTTGTCAAATTAAATAAATATGAAATCCTGCAATGGAGTGCAGAGCTGTGCATATAAATTACATCTTTAAACAGCACTTGAGTGATTTCCTGGAAATGTTTTCAACTCTCCTCTGAACTTTTAAGGGTCATCTCTGTAGCCTTTCTATCTGAGCGAGGCTATTGGCACTGGAATGATTTATTGAAGAGGTATGTTGCTCTGCGGTGTAAAAGTAATATCAAGCCTTACTGAGAACCTGAGTATCAAGCTTCTGTTTTTGTAAAGCTGGGAAAGCATGAGGGTTAAATTCAACTGAACCCTGAATGAATGTTTCCTAAGTGTGTGTTCTCACCCACTCTCATCTCTTTACACTGCCCAGTTGTGAGAGGAGTAGGACTGTGGGTTGATAATGTTTTCAGGATAAGTAGTGGCATGAGCAGTTTCATTTGTGAAGAATTAGGAGCCCTTTGTCCCTGTTGCAGAGGTGTAAAGATTGGAACTTGAGCTGCCATAGTAAGGGCTGGTGGGTATTGCTGACTCATGGAGCCCTTATGGTTGAACCCTCATTAGAATGAGATACTTTTGAAACAAGTAACTCCTTTAAAATATCTAAGACTTGACCAGCAAGCAACTCTTCCACCAAAGGAGTCTTTGCTGCCATGAGTATTAGGCGTTCTATCTTCCTCCGTCTCCATTCTGCCTGTTTTCTTCCAAACAGTACTTGCCGAGTTTAACCTAAGCCAGTCTGTTTCGGCCATGGCTGAAGTAAACCCTCTCCCCTACATTCCTATTTGAATGCAGTCTCACTTCAGGCAAGTTTCCTCCACACTGCTGTAGGATTACAGCCCTGCAGGCATGTACACAGATGCACATCTCTTCTTAGCACAGTTGCTCTGAGATAAGCCCATGCTGTGATCACAGCTGTAAAGATGAGGAGGGCACAGGGAGGCTGGGTGCCATGTCTCACATCACCCCAGTGTGGCTGAACTGAGGTCTCTGAAGCTGGCCCATGCTGCTTTTTTTACCTTGATGTAAATTAAAGCATTCAGGCCAAGGTCTAAGTTGTGCAGCTGCCAGAACGTTCAGGAGGAGCTGTTCTGCATGGGGTGCTTGATTTCCTGCTTTCTTGTGAGGACTTCTCAACTGTCTTGGTGTATAAATTTCCTCAGAAATGAACAAAAGAGGAAAAATCCCTGCAGTTGTATGCCTGAAGGTGATGAGTATTGGCATGTGACTGCAGTTTCTGTTGCTTTCCTTATGTGGAATAGTGAAACCAATGTTTTCTGTCTCTGTCCCAACTCGCCGAAATACACTCACAGCTAGAGCTGAGGTGGCAAAGGTCCCTTAAATGTTGATAATTTGCTTTTGCACTGTGCTGGGTTGAGACCTCACAAGAACCCCCTGCTGTATTTCACATCACTGGTCCTTGAACACTGGGGCCCATCCTCTGTGTCGAGCTCCTGTATGAACAAACCGCAAAGTGGACAAGCTCAGAATGAAGAATTCAATGTTATGTGATTTGCTTTGTGTTTGTCTGAACGTATTTCCAAGTACAGAAATAAGATTTACCCTAAAGTAGCACAGCAGTGAAGTCATGGAGAGTTAGATCACTTCATGTTCCGCTTTACATGCTGTCTTTTGCTCCCGAGGTGTGGTGTTGTGGCTCAGGCTGCTGCTGGAGCCTTCTGGTCCCTTGGGGTAAGAAAAGCCATTTTACATGCCAGATGCTAGTCTGCCCCTAACCAGAGGTGACATGAACTTTTCAGATAGATTCCAACTTGGAAGCTTCTGTGGTACTTCAGATCATGTTTTTAATTTATATTTCTGTTGCTGGAGATGTGCAACTGAGACACTTATCTTCATGATACCCTATTAGCATATGCTGATCTCTGAGGAAGGGGATTTGCTCTGTGAAGGTGTTTGCAGAGAATTGGATGTGACTTTTGTAAAGAAGGGCTCAGTGTATGTAGTTCAGTTACTGCTTATATTGCACAAGGGCTCCCCAGATGCCTGCAGGACATAATTGCTCTCAGTGCAAACACAGAAAAGTTACCTCTGCCTTAAATTTGTGCAAGTCATCTGAGAGGTGGCTTGGTATTAAATGCATCAGTGGCTGAAGCAGAGTGTAATGAGGTAAAGACTATGAACTGGAGAAGGTACTAAGAGCTTTCTTTTCTCTGCTGTTAAACCACCAGAGCTGTGCAGCTCTATGAACAGGTAAGTGCTTCATACTCCTGTGAAAAGTCTCCAGTGCCTAGGGAGCTCTGAGCTTATTTCATGGCCTTCAGTTGTGCTCTGGGCCACTATTCCCTGTGTTGATGCTTGTGCATCACTAAACCAGTGGCTGTGCTGTATCTGTAAGGCCACCCCCTTCTCTCAGATTGGGTCAGAGTTACTGAGCAAGTCTGAAAGTTGTGGTGGAAGGGAAGGGGAATTGGTACCCCAGATGCAGTAGAAGTCTCAAATACGTAAGCCTATTTTCTTAGGAAATTAGGCTACTCCATGATGGGCCCCTATTCAAAATAGCAGGTGCTCCCAGAATATTTGCCAGTAAAGTTCTGCTTCTGTGAGGAGACCCCTGTGAGTTTGGCAGATGAGTTCTGAGGGCTGAAAAATGTCTGGGTGGTTCAAGTGATCAAAATATTAGTCATAATTATATCCTTTTGTGTTAAGTGAAGTATAACTGTTCAAAGGAAATAGTCCAAGTCCAGCCTTTCCATTTGAGGCCATCCAAACTCCTGATCATATGTCCCAATGAAGGAGGTCTGCACAGGAGCCCTTGGAAGACAGAGTTGTAGGCAACCATCTGTTTGGCATTAGCAGACAACCTTAAATGAGGGAAGGTGGTGTGGTGGGGCACCTGAACGCATAATTCAACATCACATCTTATGATTTCAGTATGCAGGGTATGGTAAACATTTTCAGCTTTTTTTCCCCAAAGTACTATAGGAAACTGTAATACAAAGTAACTGCTGGGAAAGTAGTTTTGCTGAGTTATGCTATTTCTGAAAATGCATAATGCTTCATAGGCTTTTAAGTGATACTGGGCATATTTAACATTCTTTGATGTTAATTTCCTGGCATATGGACATCTCAACTTATTAAAATAAATAAGTACTTTCAAATTTAATGAAATGATGGAGGAAATGGCCTTTTTTCACATTCACGTCCGCTTCGCTGGATAATTTAATGTTTTAAAATGTAAGTTCATATTAAAGTTTAAAATTCAAGTATTGGTTTTTGAAATTCTGTAATAAAAAGGTTTTGCTGTGGGAGAGCTGTATGAATAACATTATAGCACAATAACAGGATTAGTGAAGTCTAGCTGGTGATTTCTTCGGTATAAAATGTGAGCTGTAAATCCTCCCACTAGGACCTACAGCACTGGTCTGCTGGTGGGAACTTCTGGTACTGATGACTGCTCCATTCCTGGGGCATTACTCTGCAGCCTGGCCAACTTGCCAGTTGCCTGTATTCCAGACTGAAAGTACGGCTGCAGAGAAGGTCTCCTACAGCATTGACCTTTTCCGCCCCGAACACCCATTTTACTCTCTCTTGGAGCCAACACTTTACGCTTCTTGGGGCAGAGATGATCATTTGTTAATATTGGCACCCAAAAAGATCATTCTGTTTTCTTTTATACTAAATGTGTGTATTTAGTTCCAAGGTCTTTGCATCTAGTGGGAAGGATTTTCTTTATAGGTGTGTCTTGGAGTAATTTTATGATGATACCCTGTCCTGATTGTCTGCTTTACGCCCTGAAATGGCTGCTGTAGCTCTAAGGTGGGTCTGAGGCAGAGGTGGAAGCCCTGGGGTCTCCAGGCCGGGCTTTGTTCAGAGACCCACTGCGGAGTGCTGGGTGTGCAGCAGACCAGACATTACCTTGTTACTTAGCTGGCTTGGTTTTTTGGTAGCTTGGGCAAGAAGTTTCTTTTTCCCCCTTTCCCTGGCCTGGAGAGGCTGCGGCAGCAATCCTTTGGCAGCTTTTGTTTTGTTTTCTCTTGAATTGTTTGACTGGGTTTTGGTCTGACATCAGACAGTCACCGAGACCGATTGGCTGGGACCTGCAGGAGCCGCTCCGGCCAACCTGAGACCTCAGGGAAAGCTGAACCAACAAGGGAAAGGACACCAAAATCCACCATCTTCGTCTCCTGTGAGGAGGAGATCAATGCTGGAAGTTCAGCAGGTTCCCATCTATTTTGCCCAAGCTGCTGCATGAACTCTTTTATCCACTTTCCTGAGACAAAAGCTAGCCATCTGTTTTAAACAGGTTTGTTTGTTTGTTTGTTTTTTCACTTTCACCTACTGGTATTTATTTTTCTCTTTGGAAGAAAAAGGATCTCTGAAGCCCTTTTTTCTTTAGAGGAAACACTCATTCTGGAGTGTTTTCTCCTAAATTTGTCTGTAAACCGAGACAATGTGTTACTGTGTAAATATTAAGTACAGGAAATGCACTTTCGTCCTCTCTTCTGTGCTAAGGGAGAGCAAAAATTCCCTAGAGAATAAGTAATGTTCAATGTAACTGACTGGATATAAATATTTGAGTTCTAAATATTTAATAGAAATTATTGCGTTTGAATGTGGTGATGTGCAGATGATGGAAGTTTGCTTTGTGTCTTGCATGTCTTGAGAGACTGCTCACGTGCTGTGTTGAAGCCAAGGATGGCTTTATTTCATTTCAAGGCAGACTAGAAACTGAAGAAGTTATTTTCAGGGAGAAAAATGGCAAGGGACCCGAATGAAAAGCCTACTCAGCTGAAGCAGAGGTGACAAAGTTCACTGTGATTATATTGATTTTAAATTACTGTGTAGAGCTGGGACTAGCCTATGTCTAGTCCTGCTCATGATGAGAAGAATAAAGGAAGAAGGCATGAATACTTTCCCCTCTGCCTCCAAATATTTTGTTACCAGTATGAAAATCTGAGAGCAGCCTAGTCCTCCTGACATTCCCTACAGGCAAAATAAAGGTGTTCCAGCATCCTCAGTGGAGCTGAAAGGGGATAAGAGGCACAGTGAGATCAAAACCTGTTTTTTCTCCCTCAGCAGCCTACCCCTGTGCCCTGGCTCCTGAAGGGAGGAGCACACAGTGCCCTGTTCGGTGTGGAACAGATGCCTCCAGTCTTTGTATGCCCCCAGCTCTGCCAGAGATGACATTAACAGGAAACAGAGCATGTCCTGAGTTTGATGCATTTTTGGTGAAAAGTACTGCAACTGCCTATACCACAAATTAAAACTAAACTGGAATTAATAGCAATTAACAGCACCTTTATTCATCTACTACAAGTTTTACAGAAGAGTCATTACTATTTAGCTTTGTGTAGTTTGCATCTGTTTCACTGTCAATGAGAAAATTACCAGTCATTTAGAGCTAACGATTTATTTTAGACCAGTCATGTGTTTTATTATCTAATGTGTCTTTGGGGAGCAAGAATTTGGAGCAAATAAAGCTATTTGTGGTAAAAAATTGATATATCATTATCAATGGTGTATATATATTATTGTAATGAAATTCTTAGTTGCCACATGACTAAAAGAGCACAGGGGACTGTCTTGTACCTGCAGTAAATCCAGTGAAATTTTGACGGGAGATGTTGAACTTCCTTGTTTGGTGTGATGGAGAGAACGCCTGGGGCACTTGGGTAGGGAAGATGACTATTTCTGTTTCTTCCCCATGGTTTTTCAGCCGTCTGACATAGTGTGCATTCCTGGGCCCATGCCAAGCAGAGATGCGGCCTCCAAGTGAGATTTTATTACTACAGTTGTAGATGATTAATTTTGTACCAAACCGTATGGGCCTGATTAACCTAACACGGAATAATAATGCTATTTTAAAGATCTTTAGTGCATCCATTACTTCTGTTTCCAGTCTGCTTTTTCACTGGAAAAAGCCCCTTGTTTCTTACTGTTGAATTTTGAAGTAGGGTCTAGGCCATAAAAATCACACTGAACTGGCAGTGGCTTGTTATGTTTAACTTTGTCTTCATTGAGGGAATGTCCAAGATGTCCTTATTTGTAGCACCTTTTTAAGGCCAGAGGTTATTGCTCCCTCCGCCATTGTAAGGGAGAAAAGAAAGCCATTATCTGTCCTGAGCCATGCAGGAGACTGAAGAAGCAGAGACTAGGGTCCAAACCAGGGTTTGTAGGTGTGCTTCATCCCTTTCAAGACACAGCCCACTCTGTGTGTGGTAGCACACCTGTCTGAGCCACCCAGGGCTGCAGGTGTGTTATTTTCTGACTGGGAAGGCTCCATCTCTCTGGAGCAGGTTATTCTTGCAGTGCAGGAGGATGCTACCTGCCTGTGAGTGTTGAGTCTGTGCAGGTGGAAGAGTTGGGGTGGTTCTGCAGACAAGGCAGGATGCTTTTGTATTCACAACTCTCTTAACTTTTTTAATAAGATGTTTAAATATCTTTGGGGTGTGTTTGTTGTTTTTATATGTTTTCAATTTTAAGCTCAAAAATACTTTGTAGTTCCACTGTAGAAGTGCAGTTTAAATAATCTATCCCTATTTTGCAAATCACTGAACTTTAATACCTTTATCTAAAAGCATTTTTGGGGGAGTGCTTGGCTCTTAGAAACCTGCAGTTTGTTAAATCACTGTGTAGGTTTTGTATAGTCCAGACCTTCAAAAAACCAAAATAACAATCTTCTATTGTCCCTGGAAAAGCCTTGTACCCTTATCGGCATCCTCTGACTTGTCTGGGGAAAGCAAATACACCCCCTCATGCCAATGGCCGTGTATGGACACAGCCTCATATTATTCTGCGAGATTGTGACTTCTGTGACCTCTTGCTGGTGGAATATTTGCCTGAATAAATCCTATGATAATGTGCTGCTGGCAGAACTTACCCATACCGGGGGAGCAGGGATGGTGTCGAGCAGGGAGCACCCATTCAGACTCTTGCACTTGGTAAAAGAAGCATTTTTTGCCAAATCTGAAAGAAGAAAAACAATGTTTGTGGGAATCACTCCTGTTTCCCAACTGTGGCAGTTCTGCTTTCTGCATCTCTTCAGCCCAGGTCAGTCCAGCTGAAGCTGCAGGTGATAGACTATGGTCTCATTATCTTCTTGTCAGTCCTCAATTTTCTTGCCTTCATGCATCTTTCTTCCTTGAACATCCATAGCAAGCCAGAGATCTCTAGCCAGTTACACTGTTCAGTCTCTCCCACAAACACTTTTTTGAATAATTGTGCCCTGTCTCCACAGGACTTGCTTTCACAAAAGGATCTATTGCTGAATTTTTTAGACTCTAGAGCACATTATCGTGATGCATACACATTGTCTCCCTAAATGAAAGGGAAATTATTTTTAATCAATGAAAATATAAATGTCATTCCTGTATGGTTTTAAACCCAAAGTGCTGGAAACAATGTGACTGTGTCTTGCTAGTCAGTGCCTCTGAGAGGTGTTTCTCAAGCAAGCTGTGTGCCCGGCGGCTGACAGGAAAAGCTTGCTTCTTAAAATAAACCAGTTCCAAAAAGTCAGGTTTTGGCTCCCTGGAAGCCTATATTTTTGCAGCCACCTGTCCTGACTGCATCCTGGTGTGATTTAAACCTGTGCAATCTGCCACTGTATGCTGCTAGAGATTGTTTTGCAGTAGGCTGGGCTGTGGGACTGTGTCAAGATGTGCTCTAGGAGTATTTCACTGCCTCCTCTACGTGGAGGTGGGCAAAAACCCAAACCCCTGAGGTGAAACTCCACATGGTTTGTATGAAACTGTTAAGGCTGTAGACTTAAACAGTACAGAGATTGAACTGTCAGAAACTGGGTCCATCTTCTCTTACAAAAAAGACAGATAAAGGTAAAAGCACCTCCCACAGGCAACTTCCATAAGTGGAATTTTATTACATGCAGACCTCCAGGACAATCAGACAAGAATTTTGATTCATGAGATAATGGTTATCTTTGAAGTAGTGAAGGCTGGATTCAGGAGAAGGTTCCTGTTAGATTAATTATTGTGGATAGAATTGACACAGGTATAATGTAGCATTGCTGCAGTGGATGGAAGTCACCAGACAGCCAGTAGAAGCACGTTGGGTTAGTTGTGAGCTCACATTATCTCATTTCTTGGGGTACAGGTGACTCATGAACAAACCTGTGTCAGTGTGAAATGAGGTTTTCTGTGTTTAATGCTCTGATTAAGAACTAAATACCTATTTTTAATATATATATATTTACATATATATAATGTATTATCAATTAATTTGAATGAAATTCTTCCTTTGATAGTCAGTTTCTCTCATATTCAGTCATCCTTGTTGAGTTTTTTTTACTGAATATGTATCTTAAAGCAAAGCCAGCTGATGGAAAAGAGGAATATATATTCCACAGCATTAAAATAGATGGAGAGTTTTGTCTTCAATGGCTTAAGAAGGCACTTTCAAGACCTTGCGGTATAAATAAATTCTGTAGACTTAAAGCTTTTTTTTTTTGCTTGTTCAATTCAAAATGATACCAGTATCTCCTACAGAAATTGGTGATACAGAGAAAATGGACTTCATTTTTAGGGAGATGAATTAGGATGAAAAAATAGTATTGAAAGGGGGAATTTGGGAGAAATCTTAATAGAAATCTCCAATTAGTTGAATGGCTGGTTATCTGTGACAAGACATAGTATTTACTAGACACTGCAAGCTGCATGAATACTTAGAAAGTAAAAATGTAGAATAATATTTAAGTTTGTGTACTGTGTGTTGTAAAATGTGGGTCATCTTTGCAAGGCTTTATGGCTTAAATAAGTTTTTGAGTAAATACTGGGAAAAATGTATTAGTGGAGTATAAGATTGAATATGATGGTGTTTGGGTACCTTGTTAAAATCTATGTCAAACAGCCATTTTATTACACTCGGCTCTTAATTTGATAAGCTAAGCCAGCAGAATGGGGATCTTATATTTTTGTCAGTAAAGGCAGTTCTATAAAATAAGGAGGAAGAAAATCTATCCCTTTCAGCACGTAAATAAAAAATGGAACTAACTGAAAGCTAGCTGGTAAATGGTATGAAGTGTGAACCCCTAAACTCCTTTCATCAAATACTTCAAGTTAAAAAAAATAATATTGAAATCTCACTGGAAGTAATTTTATGAAAATTAGAAATCCTATTCTTAGTTCTGGAGATGGTTTCAGTCTTGCGTTGATTAGTCATAGGTGTGAGGATCGGGTGAAGTATCATTAGCTTGTTTTTAATTGCAGAGGGAATTTTATAGCATAAAATGTCTATATGAGACTGAAAATGTAGAAGAAAAAAACAAGGTAACTCTTGAAACTGAATGCTACATGTGAAGTATGCTGCTCTGTCCATCTCTGACAGTTTTCCAGGTTATCTGCAAATTATATGTTGGTTTTCAGCAACATTTCCTACTGTCCACGTTGTAGTGCAATATTAATTTGGGGTTTGGTGTATTTCTACATCTTGGGTTTTGTTTTTCAGTAGAGTTGGAGCCCCATGGTGGTCTCCATTCTACTGTCTTGATGATGTTTTCACCTGGTGAAAATGGAGAACATCCAGGCCTTTGAACTGATGTGGAGTATAACTGGGGGATGGAAACAAACTCAAGCTGCATCGTGTTTTACTGTCTGAGGTTTATTTCTGTGCTGTATTTTGAATGTGCCTACTTTGCACAGCAGCTGGGAGGTGAGTGTCCCACCTGGGAGGTGCTCCTGCAGAGGCATCAGGTGCACACTGCCTAAACTATTGCATCAGCTCTACAAACCCAGAGATGGAGGGCAAAGGGGTGAGAATTCTTTTTATGTTTGTTTTTTTTTTCCAGTCAGAGAAGAAAATAAGAGGCTGGTGACATGGTGGCCAATGACTAATTATCACCTGTTGCTCCCACAAGAGCTGAACGGGGGATTAGCATTCCCTGTGCTCCTCCTGCTACTCCTGCCCTCAATTGGATTTTTTTTCAAACTGTGTTTCAGATGAAAATGCAACAGTCTGGCATGAATGAACACCAATATAGATCTGTCTAAGCTCCTTTCTCACTTCAAACTCAGTGATAGTTAAGACAGGATTATAAAGAAGCAAGAAAATTCAGCTCAGAAGTCTTGAAATCAAAGCAGTTCAGTAAAATGAAGGTATTCTCAAACCTGTGTGCCAATTAACACGGGGCTGTGACAGCAGAGTCTCTTTTACCTCATAAAAATTCTAACTTGTACTTATTTGGGTGGGTGGATTTAAGCAGGGGGAACCTATAAGGCTTACTTTTGATTAGCTTTCCCCAGGCACTGGGTCAGATCAAGCAATGCTTGACAGTTGGATTTTTATCACTTCAAAGAAGAAAATATTTAGCATGATGTAGCGATTAGATGCCCATGCTGATACTGTTAACTATGCTGAGGACACCTTTTTTTCAGCCAAATACATGTCCCAGAGGAGATGTTTCTTGCTACCTATCAGAAGCATTAATTTGGAAAAAATTCTACAGATTTTGGTTCAAATCCTACTTACAGGGAATAAATTCCAGAGCTCAATTTTTGCAGTCACTTGAACAATCATGAAATTTGATTCATATCAGTAATTCCACAAAACTATACCTGGTTATTATGAATTATACTGCATATATGCTCTTAATAATGTCAGGGCACTGATGTCCAACTGTGCATGAAATAAATAAATATAAATACTATTGTAATCTTCTTCAAACTTGTTTAAATGTTATTGATTCAACCCAAGTAATATCATTACTGATACAGTAGGTGTTTTTATAGCGGACCTTTTCCAATTTAAAATTCAGTTAATCATGACATGGTGTAATTAATTTTTTTATTGTATTCATTCCAGGGAGAGAAATAATTGGCTGCTTTTGCAAGATATTGTTGCTTTACAAAAAGAAAAAAGTCAGATTAGAACATTTTCTGCCTACCTAGGATCCCCTGAGAGTAATGATGCTATGATATACAGAGTTCACTCCATGCACAGCTGAAGTGTGGTCAGCCGACTCACAGTGAAATGAAAGAACCATTTAACAACGCTTAAGAACAGCACAGAACAGATCAGTACATGGAGTGAAGAATATTAAACTCCACTAAAAGTTTTAGGTGTGCAGAATATCATTATTAAAATTGAAATTGTCGGGCTCCTGGGATTAATACCTCTGTACTTAGAAAAAATTGCTGTAATGTCAATGGCTGCAAGTAGTCACGACCTTGGTTCTATTTGGAGGGCTTTTAAAGGTCTCCCACTGACCTTAAAAACCAAATTTCCAACATTTTAGGTAAGGCCATTATTGCAAAGATAGGAACACAGACGGATCCGTACTGGAGCAATGATTAGGTGCCTGAGTTCAGTGTTACTGTCCAGCTGTGGCCAGTGGTTTGTGCTTGTGAATTTTTTATTAAATAGAAGCTGTTGCTACCTGGCTGCAAATCCCCTCTGGGTGCTGCTACTCTGTGCAGTGCTCGGGCTGCCAGTGGAGTCAGAGCTTGCAGAGAGAAGGAGCTGTTGCTATGGGAATTTTGAAAGCTGTCATTGTTTCCCCCTTTGCCTGCAATTGTGGAGAAATGGGACTCGCTGGAGCAAATTCTTCCTGTGGTGTAACTGCTCGACCGTGCCTGGATGCCTGGCAGATTTGGAGGCTGGGACAGCTGCAGAGGTGGACAAGAAGGGGAGGCTTCCTTTGCCCTGCCCAAACCACTAGCAGAACTCGCAAGTAACAGGGCAGATTTGGAAATTCATGAGTACTGGGGTTATTGGGCAATCTTGTTCTTTTCCCAGGGCTTGTGCTTCTCCAGCAGTCTCCAGGAGGAAGTTTTCAAAGGAGTTCTCTATTGCTATAGAAACAGAAAAATACGAAAATGAGAAACTCTTTCATAAAGGTCAGTTTGAGCAGGGTGCTGGATTGACATTTACATCTTTCAGAAGTTCCTTTGAGTTGTTGCTTTGTTACACACGATGAAGAAACTTTTTTATAGGGCACTAGGCAATTTTGGTTTATTGTTTTGTTTACTTGTCATTTTTTTTGGTTCTAGCACCTGTTCAATACCTCTCTTGGCAATACTATTATAGGCAGCTGATCTTGTGGTGCAAACCCAGATTTTCCTGGCAAAATTCTCTTTCAGTCTGACACTTCACAAGCTTTTCCCAAGCCAGAGATGAATGAATACTCTTGGAAAGTCTGCTAAGATTCTTTAGCCTGCTATTTTCTGTGCTGTCTAAGAATTTAATCCAATAACCATTTCTAGTGGCTGTGTCAGGCTTTTCGATCAGACCCAAAGCATGCAAAAAAAAAAAAAAAAAGAAAAGTTTAGATGTGTATGAGAAACATTCTTCCGTGGCAGCAGGGTATTGGAGCTGTCTTTGGGTGTATTCCCCTAATTTCTTCTGTTTCCTGTGTGCACTCAGGTAAGTTTGGGTCTATTCCCCTAATTTCTTGTGTGCCTCTTTGCTCAAAAGAGATGGAAGGAGAATTCTGCTTTTTCTCCCTTGCCTGTCACCTTTGGTCCCCTAAGAAAGTAATGGTTTGACTTCTTCTTTGTGCTCCCACTTACCACTTTTTTCCTTTCCCACTTTGCTCACTGACACTAAATAGATTGTGTAGTGAGGCGTGGAAGTGATTCCTCAGTATTTTTATATAAAGCCTGAAAACTTCTTGCAGGTCTTTACAAACCTATTTATCAGACTGCAAATGGATGTCATCACCATGCTGTTTGCTAGATGGTTGATACTTGGCTCTTGTCCCATTTTCTGTGACTTTGTGGCTGGATGGAAGTTTTGAGCTTGCTGTCAATACATCCTCCATCTGAATTCAGAAAGCAAAATGAAATCTGAACCTGTGTTTCCTTTTGCTGCTGCCTCTTTCTTATCTAGAAAATATTTGTGGCAATGAAATAAAGCAGATGAATAGCCATATCTTGCATTAATCCATGAGAAAAGGCAGAGCTCTGCTTATAAAAACTTTTGCTCCATCCCACGCATGCCTTGGTGAAGAAATCAGTGCCTGATCTGCTAATTTTTATTAGTGTACTTATTTGCCCATTTACTTACCCCCAAGCAAAGGATGACTTCTTCATTGAGTGTTGTTTTTCCTCAGTTATCAGAGCACAAAATAAAGCAGCTGTTTATACCAATTTCTTTTACACCGTAAGGATTATTTAGTATGCAGGAGACCAAAAACTTCACATGCACCACAAGAAATCATGTGAGTCTAATGATGCCATTTAACAGACAGTGTTTTTCTTTGCATAAATTAAGACTCCTCAGAAAAAGGTTATAAAAATTGGAAGAAACTGTTGTCTGAGGATGATAAAACAAAGGAGTGGATTGAAGAAGACAGTTTTTTGGTTTTTAAGAGCAGATAAATCTTCAGCTGAGTAAGAAATTTATGTTGCCATACACTGAAGTTCAAGAATTGCTGTTTTCTCAGTTGAGCTGAAGTTCCTTTGTTTATGGAGAGGCATTAAGTAGAAGAGGATTTTTTCGTCGATTCCTCTAATTCTAGGGCATTGACTTTTGACTCTTGAGAGAAGACATTGCAGAGGAGGCAGTGTCTCAATTAAAAGAGCTTTTCAGAAAGCAGGTAGGAAGGATTCATATTTCTAATACAGAAACGCGAAATATATGCTAAAAAGGTTGATTGACGTGGCTACCCACATAAATGTGACAACTAGAACTCTGTTGTGACTAGAGCCTGAATTCTTAAAGGGAAATCCCTTTCCTGAGTTCATGTTCTCTAATTTTATAGGTATAATTGACTGATGTTGCCATTGGTTTTGGTTCCCCACTTCACTGGCCTGTTTAGGATTTCAAGAGGTTTCCCACTGCTGTCATATATAGCACCTTCTTTACGAGACAGTCCTCAAAATCTCTTTTCTTTGGCTGTCATTAAGAGCAAAGTTAGACTGATTCATTTGTTTTTAATGGTAACATCCCAGAATCTCATCCTGTATCCTTCTGGTATCAATTAGCTCTCTGTTACTTTCAGCACATCTTCAGAACTTGTAAAAAGATAATTGTTAACCTAAATGCCAATAGGACGTTAGCAAAGGCTTGTTTAGAGCTCAAAGGTTTCAGCAAAAATTGATTTGATAAAATAATGGCTTCTGTTCCCATGTGGAGATATTTTTGTCTTTTCTGGCACTGTTTGTTGAATAGAGGAAAATGGTCATCAGATCTACGTTCAGTAGAAGCTGCTGAAAGCAGTTGTGGCTTATTCCCTGTAGTTTGCATCTTTGAATCCTTTTCTTTCTGGAAGTGAAACAGAAGAAAAATTTTGTGTAAATCTTTCAGTACTGTTCTGATGTTCATCAGAGTACTCTATGCCACGTGTTTCTATTCAATCCAAGAACATACAATTTTATTTTATTTTTTTACTAAGGTTTCACTGTTTAAACTCTTGACGGATATAGGTGCTGGCTGTATTCACCATGTTGTAAAACCTGGCAAAAAGTGTCTCTAATTGATGTCTAAATGTTCGTGCACACCTCCTGCGTAGCCTGTTAGGGAAGTCTCCACACTGCCGTGACAGCCTGCTGTTATTACACAATTATCTGCAGTGGCCTGCACAGGTAGGAGGGCTTGGGAAGCCAAGGGGGTGTGTATCTGTATTTAAGTGCTCTATCGTCAGATCCCCTGTATGAAGTGGTGATGCTGCTGCTCCTTTCTCCTTTAACCCTCACATTACTGGCAGTGGAGCTGAACACTTCCCTGCTGCTCCTTTCTCCTTTAACCCTCACATTACTGGCAGTGGAGCTGAACACTCCCCTGCTGCTCTTTGCAAGCAGTTGGTATTGCTCTGAGGGAGCTCTGACATTGGTTTGGCTTTTTCATTTGAAATTCATGTGTTGTAGTTCAGAAAGATAAAATATCCCGTTCTAGCTAACTGCCAAAAGAGTGTATCACTCTCTGTAAGAAATCACTTCTCTGCCTTTTAATTTGCCCTAGGTGAGAATTGAGAATGTTGAGATACGTTACCAGGCTGGGAACTTGCTAGGAGATTTGAGGGCAGCAAACTGAGGGAGAAGGTTTTTCTAAGCTCCCTGGTCTTCCCTCAGATTGCCAGTAATGTGTTGGGAAAAAGTTTCATTTAACCTTTCCCTTTCGTGCTCTTCTTAATCAAGTTTATTCTTTTGTTTGGAACTCGCTCCTGAGAACAGGAGTATCCACACATTAAAGGTTTTTCAGCGAGGAGGAGTGAATGGTAATGGAGCCCGTATTTCTGTGATTTGCAGCACAACTGAGCTTTCTGACCCATCATTGGGGCTCAGAAGGAGGAAGGAGGTACAGGAACTGATCACTCACCTGACACTTCTCTCTGCTTAACTACTCAGGATCAAGCTGTGACCATAGGCTACAGTCCTTCCAGATTTTTAATAGCACAAACATTTTTTTACAAATTCTAATACATCATAGTTTGTTTTGACTAAAACATTGTCAGGAAAACCTACCATCATAGTGTGTATTTCTGTGATGTGGCAGAGAAGAGTTTAATAGTTTAAAAATGAATGAATTTAAAATTGGATAGTTGAAGGTCAGAACTTGTAGTGATAACTCAGCTAATGTAATATTCATACCTTGGTCTAAAATAGTGCTGTATATCAATATGTTGTCCCTGTCTGCCATGATTATCTAGGGTAGACATACATTTGTGCACTGACAAATATCTAAGGAAGAAAGATACAGGGTATTACACCGACAGTGTACAGGAAACTTCAGGAGTGAGTGAGGCACCTGGAAAAAATTCATAGGCCACAAGCCATTTGTCTCTTCTGACTAAAGCAAACTGTACTGTTTAAGCATTAACCACTGTCTATACTTGCCACAGTAGAGTTATCTGGACCATTCTTCAGCTGGTTCTATGCTCCAGATTAATGACTTGTGTTTTTAAAAAGCACTAAACTGGGAAGGGGAAAAGTACCTGATTTGTTTCTAGCAAGCTTAGTTCTCAAATCAAAAATGTGGCCTAAGAACTGAAAATTATTCCTCTCCAATATGGATGGATAAAATCAAACAGGATGCAGAGATATGGATACACTAACACCAAACACCAGCCTTATACAGGCCAGCATTTAAGATGTCCCAGGTCTGAAAAGCAAAAATTTATGCACAGATGTCTTTTTTAATTTTTGACATTTTCAAGTTTCACAAGGTTTGTGCTGGGAAGGATTTCTTGGACACAGCTTCATTGGCTGCTGTCTCTTGCTCTCATCTCAGAGCTGTATTGCCTGACTAGGGAATTTTTCAGTGTGTTCAAAATCTTGGTTATGCTTTGTCATCCTAAAGTAAAAGATGTGATATACTTCCTGAATTGTTACCCACTGTTTAAATGAGAATGATCTGCCTTCTTGGTTTTAAGGAGTATGCCTTGCCCTAAAGAGGCATAAGATGAGACTACAGGACAGGGTCAGTTTGGATCCCATGATTTCCAGACAAAGAATGAGGAGGGACTGCATTTACTTGGAGAAGAATATCAAAAAATCAGCATTTCTTGACAAACTCCAGTGAACTGCTGACCGAGGAGACTTAGCCCCTGAATTAATGATAAACACTTCGCCTGCAGCTGGTCAGATGAACCTTCTGTGTGTATTTATACTGTTCTGCTCCAAAAAGAGCACATGGTCCTTTACTTGGTATCACAAGAAAAGGTCTGAACTGCAGACTTGAAATCTCTTGGGAAGGAAATGTAGTGTTTTGCTGAGTTGGATATGGTGGGATAGGGATTGGATATCCTTCTCTCGGTATGCTTCTAAACATTCAGTCCAGAAGTTGAACTTGTGCTAAAGGTTTTCTTTGTTGAGTGTTGGATATTTGGATTTCTGTTTGTTTTTAGTGAGCTTGAGATGACTTGAGGTTCCTTTAAAATCCCATGTCTCTATGTACCATTCTTACAGGTATACTGCCAACCACATTAGTGAGGTCATTGCCAGGCTAGAATCATGACACCTCTCTGCTATCTTGGCAAAAAATGGGTAGTCTGTAAGAGCTAATCCACTGCCTGGATAGGAGATGATTTATTTTTCCTGACTTTCAAAAGAATGCTTTTTACATGAACATATGACAGAGGATCTTCTGCAAAGGAGGAGAAGCAGTTATATGCAAAATGAGAGTTGGAAAAAAAAAATCTTCAAACATGTTAGACAAACCAGTTTATAAATACAAGTGTTCTTCCTCTGTTCCTGTTACCAGATTTCTCAAGAGTCAAGAAAATTAATCAAAAGTAAGCTTCCTTAAGAGGATATCTAAATAGATATTGATTTTTTTTTAATGCACTTTGTATTTTGCACAGTTTTGTGGTTTATAGGTCCTTTTAACTCATGAAATGGGAGAAAACTCATTGTGATACTTGACAGGTGGTTGCAATAATGATCAAATGCCTGTCACTTGTGATTGTGCAGCAGTAAAGGGGAAGGGGGGGGGGGGGCTATGCTTTCATACCATTACCAAGACTACTATGGATTATTTGTGTGAATATTTTGGAAAAAAATATTTTAATGTCCTGTATTTAAAGTACAGCTAGAGTAAGATGGTCCTTTCTTTTCAAAAAGGTTATAGTCAACTACTTTAAAAACATCTGAAATTATAATAGTCTCTGGGGGTTTATCTTCTGGGTTTATAGAAACAGACCTCTCTGTCTTAAAAGCTTGCTTCTTACGCAGCAAAGACAGAATTCAAATAAAAACAACAGATTTATTAAAATGTACTTTTTGAATTCTGATGGCCAATAGAGAATGAAGAAACCAGACACTTTCCCCCAGGTTCTCTGGTTTGCCCAACAGGGAAAGTTCACTGCAAGAAAGAAACCCTTAGGATAAGGACATTGCTCTTCCCACTTGCTGTGAGGAATGAGAGTTTAAGGTCCATCCTCCAGTGGGATCTGTGTGATGTGGCCATGTTGGATGGAGTCCAGTAGTGGCCTCCCTGTGTGACCAGTCTGGGGGTGCTCTCCCAGAGCCTCTCTGGTGCTCCGAAGGGGATCCCCACAGCGCTGCAGACTCCTTGTCCCACTGATGGAGGACCACATCCCACCCACCACAGCACTCTTCACATCCTAAATGCCAACCCCTTCCTGCAGTGCAAGCTGAGTGTCCTGGCCCTGTAAGTGGGCTGCTGTACCTGGGGGGCAGCTGTGAACTCCCCCAGGCTGACACTGTGTGTGACATATTAAAAACGTCCCGGTTGATGCTTTTCCTCTCTGTCACCAACACAGGAATGAATAAATAAATAAGCAACTCAAAAACAATTTTGTGACTTTTTTGTTGGCAGTTGCATAAGGGGAGTGTAGCAAAGTATTGGTAGACAATACTTCTAAGCTCCTAATGGATTTTTTAAAAAGTTCTTTCTGGATTTTTAACTGCAGGCTGGAAAGTCACTGCTGCAAACTATATTTGAGAGCCATGAGAGAAAACAGATCATTTTCTTTCACATAAAGCTTTAATGTTTTCTTAAAGTAAATAATACCTTGCTGAGCCATCTTTAAGTATGCCAATTTCTCTCTGGAAAGGAGACTGCAAAGGTGTTAATTACAGTGAGCAAACCAGTAATTAATGGTATTTTTACATTCTTGTCAACTGTTGATGGCTAAAGGAGGATGGGGGGAAGAGGTGCTACATTTGTGATATAGGTTCCTTTCTACCAGCAGGAAAAGGGTAGTGAGAATAGGGAGGGGTTTAAATTATTCTTTAAGGGTTAAGGAGCTGATATTTGGGCATGGATGGCTAGTTAATAGAAGTTTTGAAGAGTTTGCCTTTACTGCCTTTCACTTTAGTGATCTGTGAACTAAAGTGTCCCCAAGTAGGATACGGCACAACAACCTGTGACTTGCTCATTAAAGGGTCATATTGAGGCCTGTCTGGGAACTCTCTAATGCCAGATCACCGAAACCATGGACTGGAACATCACCTTTGGAGCTCCTGCCATCCTTAATGGTAATGCCTCAATATCTGGCTCACGGGCAGAATTGACAGCACTGCTGTCCTGTGGGGCTGCTAAACACTGCTCTCAGAACCCCTTTAAGATGATTGATACAATGGGTTCAAATTGGTTAATGTTCTTTTTGCCAGAAATAATCATCAGCTGGCAATAGAGCCATGAGCTGATAGGTGTTATTGTAGCAGAGTAATGCTGTATACTTAATTATAATCTCCTGACAGTGAAGTATGGCTAAACTAGGAGTTCTCTGAAGGGCTTATCTGTATGTTTGCTTTATATTGCTACTACATACAACCTTGGTTTTCCTGAATCTTGAGTGCTCTGTGCGGTTCTGGTATTTGCACCTCAAGAAAGGCATGGCACTAACTAAAAGAACCCGCTTGTGATCAGCTGTTAAAGGGAATGCACCTTTTAATATCCCTCACTCCCTTTTGTGCACTTCCTAAACAGCTCCTTCAGCTGCTGCTGCAGGAGAGAGAACACTAGGCTGGCCAGGCATCTCTCTGATCTACCAGGGCACGCCCTCTGTTCCTATAGCCCATTAAAGTGTTGTGCTGGAACCTGGTCCCAGTAAAATTTGGCCAAAGCCAAATGAGACCAAACAGCAGGGAGTAACTTGAATGTTAGACTGCTTTGATCATCTATCTCCTCTCTGTATCTTTGAAGATACAGTTGTGTGGTCAGCAAATGTGTCCGGCAGTGTCATTTCATGCTGACGGAGCATAGAATACAGGCTGGTTCTACTGAGAGGCCTTTTTTGGTGAAGAGGTGTGACAGAACATGGGTACAATCTGTTATTCAGCTCAGAACAATGATATATGGCACTGTCTAATAGAAAATGGTTCTGTGGAGAGATGTGTTGTAAGGAATTCTATTATATTACAGAGATTGAATGTGAATATCGATATGTTTTGAGGGGGCTTGTTTGGGGTTGTTTTGGGGTTTTTGTGTGTGTGTGGCTATTTTCCTGAATAGCAGCACAGATTGTAGCATTTATGTGTTAGCAGGAGCAAGAAAAATGACTTACATGCAAATGTAAAGCTGCAATTGCATTATATCTATGCTGTAGGTGTAGGTAAACTGGCCTGTGTATGTATAAGGAAAAACTCTACAAATTGCGGCATATTCAGCAGCTCCTCAGGCCAGAGTTAGTTGTTGGTAGTGAAGTAACAGCAAAGCTCAAAGCTGTTGTTACAAGATGAGTACTGGGAATGTTGAACCTGCCTTGGGCAAGTCCTGAGCATTGGAGGACTGGGTGAGGCCCTGGAGCTGTGTGGGACACAGGCAGTGATGGTGCTTAGGCTAAAGCCCTACAGGATATGGACATGTCTGTAAACTCTGAGGGTGGTACTCTTACTAGCAGAAGGTTTGATAGGTGGAAAGTAATTTGGGGATGTAAAATTCGTATCAAAAGGGATTTTGAAGACTGTGGTCCTTAGTCTTGATTTCCTGGTTTGAACGAGAAACATAATGAAGATGTATGTTGTACTTCAGCATTTGATGAAATTTTGTTGGCTCAGGATCACCGTTAGCCATTTACTTCTCTTTACTGTTTTTTCTTGCCTCCGCTAGTCCCTCAGCATTTTGATGTTTTCTCAGTATATTGTATTTTCTTCCCACTTGCACCTATTCTGGTTTGGCCCTGTCTGTACACCTTAGTATGTATATTGTTTATTCTTGTGCTGCTGTTATTGAATGGTCATTGATTTTGATCCCTCTTATTTTTTTAAAGATAGTTATTGCTTTGATAGTTATTGTTTGGTGTTAGTTAGTTAGAGGTTATTTAGCTTTAGGTCTTCCTCAGAGACTGTGGGTCAAACCCTTAGCTGGGTAAAATCAATGTAATCAATAGAGCACTGCTGATGCACATCAGCACAGATGAGCCCTTGTGTAACATCAGCTCAGCAGAATCCTGCTCGAACCTTTGCTTTATTTCCCAGTTCAGCTCTTGGAAGACACTTATGGTCACAAACCACTTGTTTTCTTTCTGCAAATCCTGGGTTTTTTAAAGCATTGAGCAAACAGAACTCATTTAAGAATGATGGCTTTCCATTAGGCATATCAGAAATGTACCCTTTTTTCTGTACAAATAAATTGAAACTTGGAATATTTAAGAGGAAGAACTGTAATCTTTTCTCCAATGACGAATGTATTTGTTCAGAATTCCCATATTCTAGGCATTAGCCATTTGCCATATCATGACACTTTCAAACAACAGTGTATCTCTTTATACAGAGGATAATTAGGAAAATACGCTTTTTGCCTTTGCCTTGGCAGTAAATCTCACATACATGTGTGGGAACAAGGAGAGCCAGCAGTACTTGGCCAGCCAATTTCTCAGGACATCAACCAGTGAATGTTCCTTCTGCAACTGGTGTTCCACCAACCAGAATTTAAAACCACAGGTTTAAATACCTGACCCAGCCACCACTAAAAAGGCAGCAGAAAGCTGCCAGTGGAGCCCAGCAGTGGTGACTTTCTGTCTCCTCTAACCTTTATATATGCTGCCTCTGTGTGTCAAGAGACAGTAATACATCTTCCTAAAATAGATGGCTGCAGGATGTGCTGGTAAATTGGTTGACTGACAACATGAACAAAATCATCAAGAGATACGTGGTTGTAAGCAGTGTCCTTCACCCTGTCCTGGAGCATCTGCATGGGCAGTTAAGACTCTGGCAATCTTCAGTGAATTTCAGAGATGTAGCCTCTCTTTTAAAAATGTCCATTGTCTGCAATGGAAGCTGTTAAGGTGGAAAGGGAGGATCTTTCAAAATATGACAGTAATTATGATTTGTTCTTGATGAAAAGCCTCTCCACTGCAGGGTGGGTACCCTGCATAGTTCCTATGCATAGCACACCCACTACCTGTCCCTGTTTCAAAATAGGAAAGGCTTAAAACAAAGAAGGGAAGAGTACTGATTGCCAGGAAATTGCAGCACAAAATGAAGGAACAGCAGAAGAAAGTTCTCTTACAGACAGGCCTCTCTTCCTGACCTGAGCTGCTGCAGAGCGTTACAGGTCACAGCACAGAATCTAGTCCTGCATCTGTGGATGCTGCTGGGGCAGGCTGGAGGGAAGTTTAGCAGGTTTCTTCTGGTGGAGGTCATATGCCAGATGAGGTGAACTTGGCATGAAAGAAGCGAAAAAGCTAAGTTTGAGATGTGAAAGATAAAGACAACATCATATTAAATATTTGTTTTGCCTCAGTAAACTCTGAGTTTCCACCTTTGCAATATCCTCCAAAGTTTTTGTGAGAAGCAGGGCCATTATTTTCCCAAAGCACTTGTGCTTTTGAGCACGTCTTCATACACTTTTCACATACAGATGGAAATCTGGGCAGAAAAGTTGCTTCTCCTTTATATGACCTCCCCTTCTGCCTCAACCTGGCCTGTTGTCAAGTTTTCACATTTTTTTAGAAATCCTGCATTTTCTCTTGGTTTTTCATGGTCAAGGCTATGCTGTCACCAGTGGAAGAGCACCGTTACACCATTTACTTGAAAGCTTGAGAAATGAGAATAGGCTCATGATTTACAGAAAGCAGACCAATAGTTGTACAGAACTCAATGCAAAAACATTCAAGAAAATATATTCATTGGAGGCAGCTGGTAGCTCCTTCCCTGGCTCTGAAATCTTAAGTCCATTTAGTATTTGAACAACTACTATGTAAAGAAGAATTAAGTGTTTAAATACCTTCATGAATGTAACTGGTGTTTTTCCTGTTTTGGAATGTTCTTATTTTCCTTGGTTCATCTCTGAGCTTTGGTTTTAAGTGGTGCCACATAAAAGAAATTTTTTGGCTTTAAAGAAACCACATCTTTCAATCTGAAAAACAGTATCCTAGTTTCTATTTCAGATCTATCTTTGAAGATACCCTTGATGTAAAAAATCAATACCTTTAAGGAAATAGAAAGGGGACTGCTCTCAGTTAATTACAGAAAAACATATCATTACCTAATCATATACACATAGGAAAATTTCAGAACATTCAGTGTGATTAATCATATAATGTGTAATACTTGGCAGTTAGTCTTGACTGACTTTAAGGACTTCTACGTCACAAATTTTAGGCACAAAAAACCCCAAACCCCAGTCGCCACTTTATTGTATTTTAGATGTCTAATACTTAAAAAAATAGATTGGTTTGCTTCTATTAAAATACTCTTTAGAGCTCTTTTGAGGGCCTGAGTGTGCATTACAGACCTGCCAAGGTTCTTCCTGCAGTTACACATTCACTTGTTAATGACTTTGTCTTAATCAATACATTCTCAAATGGAGATGCTCAGATATTTCAGGAGTCACCTTAAAAGAACTCTGGCAGATAAATAATTAAATGACCTGCTGGCTGCCTTCCTGCATGCAGAGAACTTCTGGCAGAAACCTAATTGTTTGATTTCAAAAATCAAAACCTGCCAACCCCTTGAAAAAAGGCAGTTTTAGCTGTTTGAAGAATCTCACTGCTTATAACAGGTCATTGTAGTTATGAGCTGCAGAGTGAAAGAAGAGATACTTTGTTCATTAAATTTTGTAGCTTGCAGAAGAGAAGTGGAATGAAGGGGGAAGTGTTGAAAACTAGTACATAAAATTTCATCTTGGCAGGTTGCTAACTAAGAGCTTGATCCTGGAGTTGCTCAAGTGTCTGTACAACTCACTGGTATCAGTTGTGCTGAGGGCATTATGCATGTGCACACGTGTTTGAAAAACGAGACACAGGAAATCTGAATCTGTTTCCTTTATTGCCCTGACATTAACTTCATTAAGTTCAGTGGTAGTAGGGGAGTCTGAGTGTTAGGGCTGGTCGTCTCTCTCCTGTATGTCCTTCTGACCAGTGGAGCCCCTGCGCTGACTATTTTGAGCTTGACAGAAATAGTTTTGACATAGTGACAGGACGTGTGCTAAGCTGCACAAATGCGCATATTAATTTGGTAATGAAACAAGTTAGTATTTATCATTGCTGCTTATTAGATTGATGCATTATCTATCTAGACAGTACCCTGCATCTTTTGGAGGCAGCACTCGAAGATGACAGCTGCCAGCCTAGAGAAGGGGTGGAAACTGAGTCTCAACGTCCTTATCTTCAGGAAGAAACGCTTGCCAGAACTGCACTGTTAGTAGCCTTTTTGCATTCAGTACGTCCTCTTTTTAAGTCATTGCAGGCTTCAGTAGATGAGCTTAGACACCCCGGAGGGTAGATTGGGAATTTAATTATGTTGTGCATTGAATATTAAAGTGGACTGTCGGATTGTTTGAAAAATGTGGTGGCTGGTTCCTCGAGGAAGGGAGATGTGGAAATCCAGATTAGTTTCTGGGCAACATCTGACATACTTTTGACTTCAGAATTATGTGAATAAAGTTTCCCACTGCTTTGAGACTGTTCTGAATGCCAGAGGACTCTGCTGTCACAGCCAGGGCCTTGTGTAAGCTGGGGGCATCTCTTACCTCTGTGTACCTTTATGTAGGTGATAGACCTTTAGTGCCATGGCTGAACCCTTCCCATGAGTGGGGCTTGTAGGAAGTTATGTAATTGGCCTTGCTGGGATGCAAATAAGCCGCGTTTAGGGTTCACTGGTGAACTGTGGTAAAGGGATGCTGTGGAATTCCGTGTGATCAGCACAGCTATGATTAGCTTGATGAACAGAGGAGCTTAGTGGATATTAGTAAGTGTTAGAGAGCATCCTTTGTGCAGATGAAGTTTTAATTTTGGTTACCTCTTTTTAGCTTCTTTATTCATGTGTGTTCGTATCACTTACAATATAGGACAAATATTGACCTTGCTTTACACTGAAGATTAAAAGAAAAGGGTCTCAAGGAATTAAAAGAATAATTTAGCATAATATCTGGAAATAAAGAATTTGACAATGTGTTGAGGGGAAAAAAAGTAATATAAAGGATTATATCATGCTGAGTTTTCAGGGTCATTATAGTTCATAAGTTTTTTTAAGATCATCAAGATCTTAAAATTAGGAAGAATTCAACTCTTCTTGTATTTTTGGATCATGATTCATGTATTATAATATATACAGTGTGTGGTCCTCCTCTCTTTGATCTATCCCCTTTCCTGTCTACCTCAAAAGTGGTGTGAGGATCCTTTTTCTGTTCAGCTGCCAAGTACTAAGTTTCTCAGATAAACTGTATTTTTATTTAACTAGTCTAGAGCTTGATGTGTTTAGCTCCCTGCAGTTATCAGGAGAGCCTCTTGGTTATAGCAGCTCAATATGTACCTTGTTATTTATAAACTTGAGGAGGTTGGAAAACCTGAAGTCCAGCCATGCTCAGCATCTTCTTTAAAGCTCTTTTTTCAAATTTTTTTGCCATTAGCAAGAAAGCAGTTACATCAGACCTTTCCTTTTTCCCTGGTCAAGATAATTTTACTTCAGACAGAGTTGAAACTTGAACAGGGAAAAAGCTTTTGAAGTCTCCTGTTCACTTCTCTGCAGCAATTTGGTTCTCTGGAAAAGCTCCCAGACCCTACACTGATGAGCTGCAATAGCAAAGCTCATGACAGGGGTAGGTTAATAAATGTTGCTTTATTCTGCCTCTTCTAACAAAGAGAAATGGCACCTAATGTTTAAATCACAAAGGTTCACTTTGTATGAACTTGATTTTGAATCCTGCCTTCTGTGTTATGCAGAAATGTAGTTTCTGTTCAGTGAGAACAGTTTTGCATGTACCAGTTGCATTCTATGCACTCTCTAAAGCTTCCCAAAGCATTTTGTTTGTTCAAAATCCAGCAGATAATGCTTACAAGATCGCCCTCCAAACATGCCTTAGGGAGCTTCATACTTAAAGCCGATGTCAGGGTTGTTTCACACCCTTTGAATCTGACATTTGGTACTCATGACATGTTTGTCACTTAACAACTGCTTGTCATTGCTTGTAGGAGGAAATGTTTTCTGTCAGGACATGGCTGAAGCACCAGTCTTTGTCCCATTCCTCACTGTGATGGGCCTGCAGATGAGTATTTTTCCCTAAACCTTGGAATTCTGCCCCCAGTTACTCACTTTGAGGCTGCAGTCTTGTCTTCTGGAGGACCAGTCGAAGCAGAGGCACACTGAGTCCTCACTCTGTTTCCTAAGTGGCCTTCACTGCTGCATGGGACAAAGTCTCTTGTGTTCTCTTCTGAGACAGTTAAGACAGCACTGGAGTCTCCTGCCCTGTCCTTAGCTTGTCTGTTCCCTTAGATCCCTATGGAAATAGAAGGATCTTTACAGATCTGATAATCCCATAATGAAGGTGAAAGATGCCTGAAAACTTTCCCTCCTCCTTCTGGTATCTTGCTCATCTCTCAAGTGAGGCTGGAAATATTCAGATTCAGGCTATTCTCTCAGCCTTAAACCTTGAAAAGACCAGTCTGTCAGGAGACTGGTATTAAAACCCACATTATTGAGAGGAAGGAAGAAAAATAATCCTCTGCTGTTTTCTTTTGAGTTGTTCTCTAATTCTTTATGGGTGGCATTTATTTAGCTTTTCTGTAAAATCTGGAAGGATTGACTTTTATTTCCCCAGCCCCATTTTCTGACTGGAAGTTGGTGAGATCCCCCCGTAACCATAAGATCCCAGATGCGGGCACATACATGGCTACTTAATTTTCAAAATGTGGGAGGCATTACCTTCTGAAGTTTCATTTCACTGTCACAAGCTTGAAGAGGAGTTACCAGAAGTCTACATCTCTTCTAAAGTGGTCAGTGCATGGCCATGGCTGCTGTCTTGCATTTGGGTACACGGTGGCCTCAGACCAAATCTTGTGGGGGAGCTCCACTGTGCAGTAGTCTTGGTGAACTCCTCCATGGATGCAGCCCCAGGAGGGAGAGGGTCGGTGATGTGTGAACTGAGGGCTGGGGTGAGCTGTCCATCTGCTCTGCTTCTGCCTCCATGGCTGCAGGAGTCTGCCTGGACCTGCCCTCACTGCAGGTCATGATGTCCAGTGATGCTCCAGTGGAAATAGCCAGGTCTAGTAGGCTCTGGCTGTGTGGTTTTCTGCTAGATGCCCCGCTCAGGGTAGACAATCAGGGCATTTTGCCTCTTTCTAAGCAGATTTTTATCTTTCTTTGGAAGCCTTCCAGGAGAAAATGCAAATAGAGTAGTGACGGAGCACATGTAACACTGATTAGTTTTATTCTTGAAATGCCATACACATGATCTCAGCTAATCATGTTACATATATTTATAGAAAAAATTATACTGTTTGTCAGTAGGGAGAAGGGGTTCTTTCTCTAGAAAAATCAATTTTTAGTTCCTTATTCCTACTGAAAAGGTGGCGTACAGTCACAGATTTAATTAAAGGTATGGCAGGCTTTGTCAATCAAGGGAAGCAGAATTACACTTTGGTTACTTTCCAAAATGGCAGAGGCTTAAAAGCAAAACCAAGAAGACTTTCCCATAATGTGTTAACATATTTTGACCATTATTACAGCTCATGTTTGTTGTTGTTTTGCTTGTGCTGATAAGAAAATATCATTATAGAGAAAATCAGATCTAACAGTTTCTAGTCATTGCTGGTTTGGAGCTTTAGATCTTTCTCTGCTTCACTGTGTAGCTTTAATTAAGCATTAGGTCAATCTTGGAAGGGGACAAAGCCTTTCAGAAAGTAATGTGTATGGAATGGTATAATAATATTTCTTTCATTTCAGCAGAGGTTTCATTTGTTGTCAGGGCAAGAGATGCATAAAATAAAGAGAGGACCGCAAGGAAGCACATACTATCTTGTTATGATGATGGAGCTTTGTTTACCTGACCTTCCAATTAGTAAAATGTGGATTCTTGTTTGTATCCTGCCTGCCTGATCTCTGTGGGTTCAACTGGTTCAGGTACAGATGCACTTCATAAAAAAGAAGAGCAACCCCCTCAAAGTTGATTTCCTTCATCTCCCACCCCAGCTTGTAAAAACAAATAAGATTTCAGTGTGATATTAATGAATAGTAACAGAGTCAGAATAATTGGTACCCTCCTGGTTGTGATTAGGATTCAGGGGAGTTACTTAACAACCACTGTTTCTTAAATATGAATTCTGATTAATAACAGAGATCTTTTTCTCTCATCTACTGTGCCTGTAACTAACACACTTTGCAGCTGCAGTACTTTGAAATTATGTATTTCTTTTTATGCACTATCATGTCTTGAATTGTAATAATCTCAGTGGGGAGTTTTCAGCAGCATATGTCTGTGTGACCCTTGATTTTTATTCTGTATAAAATATTTTCATGTTTTTATTTACTTTTGCCTTTATGATTGAGGATCACGCTGATACTGTTTCAATCCACTGCCTCTTGTAAGAGATACTGATATAAAGGTTCTTGGTTACCTCTGGCAATAAACATGCTTTGAGAGTGGCTGTTATGTAAACACATGGATGCTGTAAGTGATTTCACTGTACCCACTGAGTCATTAGACATGAACTGTTAATGTCACAAAAGTATCTTAGGAGATAAACTTTATTGTAGGAGGGGGCTCGTGTGTGTTTGTTTTAGTTTTATGGAGGCCTTACAGCTCGGGAAGAGTGCTGGAGCTTTGGCAACAGCCCTAGCTGTGGAATGTGCATCAATCCCAAGCTTGCTGCTGCATCCATTGCTCTCCTTGCTGTCACGGTTTGGTGCATGTCAGTCTTCATTAACGGACTATTTTAGGAATCTCCAGCCATTCCCAGGCTGCAATAGCTCATTAAGAGCATTCTAGTGCAAGGAGTGCAGGAGGTCAGATGCTATTTCATGAAGTGCAGTTATATGTCCAGCAGCCCTCCAGCTGCTGCTCCAATGTGTTGTGCTGCTCTGGAAATCTGCGTGAAGCGCAGGGAATGAAAAACACTGTCAGCGCATTTCATCTGCCCTTTCATTCCTGGAACATCATGCGGTGCAGGACAGAGCAAAGAGCCGTGATAGATTTGGCTGTTCATCAGACTTGTCGGTGGTCTGGTGCGCCAGAACTGTTCCCGTGTCTTGGGTTTTTAGAATTAGGTTTGAAAGTGTTTTAGAAAAAGTGCAGCATGTAAAATGGATGTTTCAGGGGTTTGCACCAGTAAAGTAAAATTAGCTCTAAAAGGAGGAAAGTGGTGGATTTTTCATACCTTTTGAACTTGCTAACAGGTTTTCATATAGATTTAAAAATTTCCTCACTGATGTCAGCAACAGATATTTCAGAACTTAATAGGTCAGTTACAAGCAAGAAGCACTTACTTAATAATAAAGTATTAATATTTATGGGGATTGCATATTTATTCAGGGATCTCAAATCGTATTACAGATTAAATGAATTACTGCATACACCACAGGCTGAGGTACAGAGAAGTTAAATCAAATACAAATCATCCAGGCTTGGAGCTAGTGATGTTCTTCAGGGAGTGCAATAATTTTTATCCACAGCCTGAGCATTTGCAAGTGCTTTGTAGAATCAGGTTTGGTGAGTCACTGGCAAGGCTGGGAATTGAGTGTTGCAGTCCTGTCTCCCCAGCCTGTGCGTTAACCAGTAGACCATACTTTGCACCTCACTTTATCAAACAGCAAATTCCACTCCAGATTCAACCAGCTTCTGATAGGTAGTTATTTCTAAAAAAGACTGGAAATGAAAGACTAAACCCAAATCATGTAGAGATGACTCAGATGACAAACTTTTTAAATCCTCAGGGCTCTTTTTTTTATTATTATTATTTTTAAGGAAAAAAAAGGAACTAAATCAATCTGCGAACAAACTCCAAAGGAGCATCAAGAGACTTGGGCTGAAAGGAAAGTGTGTGAGCCATTCAGACTACCATTAAAAGCTGGTGTCATGCCAACTTGTGGTCCAACACTGCTTTTCAGTGTAATTTATTTTACTCCTAAAACAAACCAGCCCCACTAATGGCAAACAAAAAAGCGCCTTTCTTCCAGGTTTTGATAGCTGAATGAAAGGATTTGGGAATAAGCAAACCTAGCCCACTTTAATTTCATGGCATGCACCTTCACCAAGGATTTTTTTTTGTGTCTCTCTGTTAATTTTTCCACTCTACACTTTGTGTTGGTGTAACTGTGTCATTCAGGTCAGAGTAACAGCCCAGAACTGAATCCCAGTGTATTATCTGTGCCTTACCTGGGCATTCTGAGCATGGCTTGTCAAGTGGTTAATCTGGCTCACCCTCAATGATGTGAATAAATGAGTATTTATGGTGGTTGTAAACCCATAAACCCCATTGAACTAAGGGAGCTGCTAAGTCAAAGCACATATTTGGAAGGATTTCTCTGCATTGGGGCACGAAGGAATCAGTCCTCTCAGCTTTGCCCATGCTGAGAACTAAAAACTGAGTTAAATGAATAAGTGTAATTCAATTAGGATTCATGTTTAACAGTTTATTTTAAAGCAGAACGTGACCAAGATGTTCAAGCTCTTGAAAATAGAGATTTGTAAAAGAAGTGTGAAAGCTCGGAAGCTTTGCAGGACTCTTGAGTGTGTAGAAATTGGGTATGAAATTAGTATTTTGGAGCCTGTAAACATCCTCTGGCTGTGCTGCCCAGCAATATCCTGAAAGATGATTGAACTGAAATTTTCTAGGACACTATTCTTTTGATCCAGAAAGTCATCAAAATTTGTATCGGTGTTTCAACTTCCCTCTTTTAGCACAGATCTGAAAACCAAGTAAATACACTCATTAAAGAAGGGTTTGTGCAGGAGTATGTCTGCAGTTCCCTTGGGGGGAAAAAAGGCATGTTAGGAGGAATTTTAAGCAAGGTACAGGTTAAAGTAATTTCAAATTCTGCATAAGTGTGTCGCTTTCTATACGTACTGTTGGAATTGTTTGGTCTTTTGTAGTTTACTCCCACACAGAAGCCTTTTATGCTGCTCTTTGCCCTTTGGGTGGGGTTTAAAATGGTCTTAATGTAAATGAGAGCCCTGCCCTGAGGTCCAGGCTGCTCCCTGCATCTTACTGCTTGAGGTTACTGCAATCAGTGTGATTGCAGAGTGGATCAGGGCTGCAGCTCTGACCCCTAAACTGCACCTCTGAGAGCTTTCTGAAAAGAAACTCTCAGAACAGCATCTCATTACTTCTGCAAATAATTTTTTTAAGCAAATGAAAGGAAGATCCTTTGAGGCCTCCAAGGAATCTTTCCAGGGTCCAATCAGACAAAAAATATAAATCAGGCATTTACAAGAAAGGACACATTTCAGGTGAGAGACCCTGAAAGCTGCTCTGCATTGTCTCAGTGCCATTACGGCTGGGCCCAGAGATTTGTTACTCTTAAGTAATGAGGAGGAGTTTTTCACACTTTAGAAGTTTGTTTTGTTTTGTTTTGTTTAACTTGTCTGTAGCTTTCAGGTGTTAAGGAGATTTGAGATTTGATGGTCTTTTTTTTTTTTTTTTTTTGGAGTCTTCAGACCTGACAGGTAAAACCTTTCCTGGCTGACCAGTCACATGAAAAATAATTTAGCCCCTGCGCTTGTTCCTTTTCCCCTGATGTTTGTGCAGCTTGATTTAAGAAAGGCAGGAGGGGAGAGGCATTTCTAGAAACAAGAAATAATTTGTGCTCTTACTGCAGTAACATTTATGTCCTAGAAAATGCCATGTTTTGACTTTTCTTACCAGTGGATGTAGAGCCAGGTTTCTCAGCTGACAACCTGAACTGGAGTGAGCAACATCCTGCTACAAATACCTGGACTAGGTAGGCAGATCTTGTGGAAAAACAAAGCTTCCTGAAATTTAGTTCTTGTTGAAAGAATCAGAGTTTCCATTGGAGAACTTCCAATGTACCTTCCCCTCACCTACCCATTGCCTACCGGCCTGGGGGGTTTGCCACTGTGACCCCTCTGGTTATATCTCAAATCAGTGGAGCCACTCCTGGCTTCTGCTCTTTTGCTGGTATGGTTTTGATAGCATAGGGTTAAAATGTTTCTATAATCATGGTAGCTAAAGTAGGCCTTGGGAACGGGAGTGAGCACTGTCTGTACTGCATCGTGTGAATCATGTGAATCTATACCTGCGTGTCCCCCCCGCCCCCCGTATAGTAGATGGTGAAATTAAATGCGATGATTGCTTAGTAAACATTATGCATTGTTTTTGCTAAACCGTGTGAACCTCTGCCTGTGTACCCACCTGGATTAGATCAGAAATGCTATGGGAACGAGGGGGCTTAGAGCCATGCTTGGGTAAAAACAATCGTGAGAAGAGGGGCTAGAGTCATGCTTGGGTAAAAACAATCGTGAGAAGGGGGGCTTCAAATAGAACAATATCAAGTTAATGTGATTATACAACAGTTATGTAAAGGAAGGGTATAAAATGTGTCCATCTAGAATCCATGTTGGAGTCAGATTTGGGTTTGTACCCCTGTCTCCCAGAGCTCTTCTAATAAAAGCACCTGCATATAATCATCCAGTGATCATGTGTTTCTACGCTAACAGTTTGACCCTTACAAAAGGATGGCTACACTGGCAATAACAGCTCCTCTTGTCGCTGGACCCACCTTTTCCTTTTGACTTTCAGTTTATCTGACGGGATGCTCTATGGTGTATCCACATTGCTTCAGAAAAGCAAAGAAGCGTGCTGGGGAAAAGGTGTTAGGTTAGAGGTCCCAGCCAACTGTGGAACTGTGTGGGTTTTGTGGTTTAATTCTGCTGTCAGCATTGCAGGCAGGGAGCTGGGAGAGTGTCAGCAGCGTCTGTGCCGTTGCCTGGCCTGGGAAGCTGCCACAGAAGCTGTTCCCAATGCAGCCATCCCTTTGTGCAGGATAAATCACACTGGATATGGACGCTCAGACTCGTGAAAATGTGGTGCTTTAGAGCTGGATCTTGCAATCGCTTCCTTCTTGGCAGTAAGGTCCAGCTTTCAGGGCTGAATATGAAGCTGGAAGCCTCCGTATTTTGGACAAATGTTCCTGTTCCTTTGAACCTCATGTTACAGCACCATTTTTAGAGAGGTGCAGAAGGGAACCTGGGAGAAAAAAAAAAAGTGAAAGCCTTTCCATCGGTTACACATCAAAAACATGTGCTTTGCTTAAAAAAAACCCCCAGATCATAGTTATGAGACCAAATCAGTTGTGTACACTTGTGTACATAGACACAGAGATGCTGTAGCTGTATATCTAACATACTACATCTTTATATGTATGTTCTACATATAAATAGAAAACATTATATATAGCTGTCAGAAGGTTTTGCAGTTGCACATTGTTTTTCAAATTTCTGTATCATTTCCACATAGAACTAGAAAAATATAAACCTATCAGAAAGTAAGCAGCTCTGTTTTTCTTTGTGTTAGGAATTTTTTTATGGAGCTTGCTTTGCCTTTAGCTGCAAAGCCTGAAATTTAAATTGCTGCAGGCTTCCTTGATTTCCATGGTTGAAATAAATGCTCTGTATCATTTTGCTATTCATGTCATTACTCCCCATAATCACCACACTCATCCCAGCACACTATGAAGTGTGCTCGGTTGAATATCTCTGACTTTCAGGAGGCTTCGTGGATGGCTGTTTGTTTCTGAAGCTGCACAATGACATACTCTATTGGGCTAATTTGATAGTTTGCATTCCATTTGCAGTGAGTTATGACTGGTGTTTTCTGTTTGCCATAAAAATGAAGAATTGAAATTTACAGGGAATCATTTGCTTCTGTGGTCTCTTCACCTGAATTTACAGATTGTGATTAATGGTCCAAGTTTGGTTAAAGTTCAGAACTTCACCCTTTTCCCCTCCCTCCCCACCTCTGTAATAATTGCTGCTGCTGCATATTCAGCAGGGAGCTGGGATGGAAGTGCAGGAGAGTTAATTTCCTGCTGAATGTGGGAGTACATTGCTGCTTGGACTCTCTTCCTGTGATCAGATTTATGCACTCAAGCGTTCATGTCCTTGCATTCATGGGGTGACCAGTTAATTTCCCGTGTGTGTGTGGCTGGTGCTGCTCCTCTTGAGCAGGGTGAGCTGTCCCTGGGAGCAAACAGCAGTGCAGGGCTGTCAGCCAGCAGAGGCTGCAGGATCAGACTCACTGCTGTTTTAAGTACAAGCCGTATTGTGAAACTGAGCACATGCAACTAGGTATGTTTCTGAGAGAAAACAATTTCATCCCAAACACTTCTAAAAATCCTTCAGATTTTTAGTATGGTTTGAAAAAAGTTAGTGTCCACTAACCCTGTAGTCCTGCATTGCCACAAAAGGCTCAGACTGTGGCTCAGAAGGCAGAAGCCCAGCAAGGTGGGGTGTTCAGAGGTCAGTACAGCTGGTGGATTTGTAAGTTAAATTGGTGTAATTACAGGGGAGTCTCCCTCCTTGTGCGCCTGCAAGAGAGAGCAGGCAGAAGGCACTGCAGATGCTTCCCAATGCTTGATGCTGGACAAAGGTTGATAAATAGAGAATGTATTTTTAGGGTATTAACTTTCTGTGGCTGTGATTTACTTCACAAACAAGGTTTCAAAAGTCCCTTTATTTTGCTAGGAACACTTGGGAAGTAGAACATTTGTCAGTGTGATGAGAAGTCTCAGTCTTACATGGCTTTTCCAGTGGCTCATATTGTGAGAGGACGAGCTGTCCGTTCCCCATGTCAGAACAACTCAGCACCTGCTTACCACGTTTGAACTAACAGTAAAGCCTTTAACACTCAAAAGAAATTATATTTTATTTCAAAGATCAACCAGACAATGCAAAGTGTACTGGCACAACCTGCCCTTCTGGAAGAAGTGGGAGGGAAAGAAAACTGCATGTGGATGTTGTTTGCTTGTTTGAAATGATTTTTAAAGCAATCAGTGAGAACTGACATTTTAGGAGTTTCCTAACCAGAGGTTGGCTGACTAATTACTGTTTCTGTTACAATCCTGAGATCCACATTATGAGTGATGAGAGAAGTAAAAATAAAAACAAATACACCACTTGGATCCTGTTTGTTTTCTAGTAGATGAGGCAAATGACTCGGTGCTCTGCTTGCCATAACCAAACAAATGGTTTTAGAAAAACATGTGTGGGTAAATACATGCGCGTACCCACCCACCCACACACACATATATATATCTCGATACTTGGGTTTATAGGTTTAATCCAGAGAGGTAGGGGGGTCTTTATCACAGAAGCCAATTTTAAATAATTGTATTTAAAGAGTAACACAGGGGAAGTTATGCACAGCCATGGAGCAGAAAGGCTCAGGGTGTATTGTAGCTCTCTAATAGCTATTATTTATCACAAATGCGCCGTCTGTTTGTTCACACAGAGTAATGAATGACCTTTCTGTTTCCACAGCTAGACCTGTGCACACTTCAGCTGATGGGAGTGTAGTGCAGCAGGTATTTATCATGCTTCAGTTATACTGACCACTGGTTTATGCTGCACCACCACAGAAATGTGTTGCACTTATGGTTCAAAAAAGTAGCTTTTATGGGGTTAACAGCTAAGAAGAGCAGCTACTTTGTGTCCCTGGCTGCTATAATTCGCTGGAATTTGAATCAAATTGCTGCCAATATTGTCATAAGCAAATTTATCAGCCAAGGACTTGTTTACTGTGTCTTAGCAATGCAGGGTCTGATTTGATGTCTATTTTTTTTCTTTTTTTTTCTTTTCTTTTTTTTCTTTTTTTTTTTTTGTGTGTGTGTGTGTGATTCCTTTATAAAGCTTCAGTTTCTTACGCTGATAAATGCGATAGAATATATGAATGAGAACAAGGTGTCTCAGGAGTGGTAATGCATATACATTTTAGCACTGAAAAGGTATATGACAAAGTTACATTTTTAGCTCCTCATACTGTTCAGAAATTAATAATGTAAAGAACAAAAAAGACTGTGGGAGGGCAGGGGATGGGCTAAGATGGGGTGGGAGGGTGAAGTGACTGAACTGTTCTTAGGAACAATCAAGGTCTTCTATTTTGTTCTGGCAGATTGCTCCAATTAGTTATGTTTTACTGATGCAATCCTTAGATGTCAGAAGTCAGTCTTTTCCCATGTGACATGTTAAAAAGCAAAATGCATTATTAATGCTTGAGGTGGGACCTCTGCAACTGTGGTATAAAGCGTTAAATGACATTAATTTAGACAATAATACTATCATCATACTGCTTTACAAGCCAATAACCCAGCTCTTGTTCCCCCTTGTAGTTTATGTCAAGGAGGGAAGTGGATTATTGCCCTATAAAATAGGCACAATGGTGTAGGTGCTGTTCTGCTGCTATTACTGCAAATGTTTCAGGAATACTGAACAAGAGAGGTAGCTGAACCAAAGTGGAGAGAGATGGAAGACTGCAGCACTCACCCTGTGATGTGAGCTGAAAACTACAGCAAACATTTCACATGTGTAAAGCCACTGCTGGGAATGCCTTCTCCAGTGTAGGAACATCACCCAGGAGTCACTCACACTTCTTTTAACACAGACCTTTGGATTGGAGAGAGACTGAGAGAATTTTGGCCTCAAGGCCAGGCATGCAGTTCCAGCATCATGCTTGGTCTGGGCTGAATTTGTGCATGGTTATAGCAGATACTAAATTTGTATTACCTGCCTATTGGCAAAGCTCTATCAGCTTGTTCCTGATCCGCTTTTGTTATTCTAAATAACATTTACAGCTTTAGTCCAGAAAATTCCAAACTCTGCAGGGTATTTCTGAAGGACAATATGAGGCTGAGGCCAGCAAATTCAGCACCTGAGGTGACGTGGGAGCCTTGGTTTTGGAGATCCAAAGGAAAGCTGGTGGGCTCTTACCTTGGACTGTATTCTTGAATCTGGGGAGCTGGGTAGGTGCTGTTGTAGCTCCTGCTGCTGAAGGGAGGACGTGCATGGTAAATTCTTCAGCGAGAGGAATTCACCTTTCAAGGTACAAACCACTTTTCTGTTGTCTGGCAGACGAGCACTATGTGGTTTGGCACAAAATACCTTGTAGCAGTGCTTTTTGCATGTGAAATTAATGGTTTCTCTTCTCATTTGATCTTGAACTCCTTTTCAGTAAAAGCTTTTCAATAAAAACCTTTACAGTATTCAGTGAGGTAAGTGGTAAGACAGCAGCATTCGATTATTTAACCTTCCCTGTTATTTGGAACATGGTCATGTCCCCTGACATTGGTTAATTACTCTGAAAATTACCTTGGTTGTCCAAAACCTCAACTCTCCACACATATCCTGTGTCTCTGTGACATTCACATACCCAAGGTTGTTCTCTATTAGCATAAATATCTGACCAGCTCCCAGAAACTAAAAAGGTACATTTGGACTCTCATTGCATTTATGTGTATTTCTGCCAATCTCAACACGTCTGCTGCTTTATATTCATTAATTGAAACTGGTGATTTTTGTATTATACTTACAGCTACCCTGTGCTACGTATTGGAGAAGAACATAGTATTATGATGTCCCCACGTGAATTTTTGTCCCTTCTACCAATGAGCCCTCTTTAATTCATGTGTCAAAAAAAAATCTTGATTATTTTCCATTTACAGTATTCAAAGTTAAATTGTATTACTGCTCATACTGCAGAAATATCCAGGAAAACTAGATAAGAAAGACAAACTTTAAGCTATTTCTTTTTGGAGTGTATTTTAAATGTTCATCTTACTTTTCCTTTGAGTAACTGTTATTTGAAAATAATTTTTGCCTTGTTTTTCAGTAAAAGCACTGGATAATGTTACTAGTCTCTTATTTTCAACATTGCTATGTTTGTGTTTTCAAAAACACTGCAAAACAGTTCAATTACATTTTGAATTGATGTCTAGGAAGTGTTTCTCTTACTACACCATTCCATTTAGATCTGAGTCAAAAGAAACAGGGAATTAAGAAGAAACAGGAATATATTTGTATTACTAGGTTTTGTCTCAGAAGTGTTGTACATGTTGCATTTTATCAAAACATTACTCAGGGTATGGGAGGTTGTTTGCGTGAAGCAAAATATTCTATATGTTTTTTAGGTCCCATCAGAAATTACTCAAGAGAAAGTAACATGCAAGATTTGTGGGAGAACATAAAGCATTATATTGATGGATCTGAGGGTGTGGGAGGATGGAGAGGTAATTTGGAGCGATAAAGATGAAAGATTTATTTTCAAACCTCAGTATGATTGGAGCGAGTGCTTTATTTCTTTTCCCATAAGTAATTGTAACAGGAAAAATACTTATTTGCCAGGAGGGAACTATGCTGCTGGTGGTTTGGCTCATTGGAATGTTTGGGGTTTAGTGATTCTGTTGCCTGTTCACACCCAAACCACCTGGTGCTAGAGGAGCCTCTTATCGTGATGGTCACACCCTACATGTGCAATTATACTTTGAATAATGTATCTTAATTGTTAAATGCATCTTGATTGTTATTTTTCTCCTATTGGCATGAATAATGAATTGGTAATCTATACATCTGTTGACTTAACAGCAGTTAGTAAGTGGATGAATTGGGATGTCCTACAAGTGATGCTTAAATGTGGAAGTGGGTTTGGAAGTGGGTTTGTTTCAAATGAATTAAAGAACATGGGGCTACCACATTCCTGCTTGGGGTTGGTTTGTTTGTTGTTGTTGTTGTTGGGGGTTTTGTTTGGTTTTTTTGTGGGGGGGGGTTGCTTGTTGCTTTTTTTGTAATACCTTAGTAAATAAGCTGAATTCTCTGGAAAGACATGTGCATTGTAAGCAAGGCAAGCACCTCAGTAGATTTAGAACTGTACTTTCACATTCTTGATCATGGTTATTTTAAAAATAGTTGGAAATCAAGGGAGCTTTTAAATAAGGAAATGAACTTATATTCATGTTGTATAATTTAGGAAGCAGGGTAGCCTTACCACCCTTGTCAAAATACAGAGAACTTATGTACCGCTGGGCCTTGTCCTCATAAAGCTGTCCCTTGCTCAGTGCCATATTCCTCTCCTTTTTCACAGCTGGGTGACAGAGGAGAAGTTTTGGAGTGATTGCAGAGGGTGGAAACCACAGCTCTCACTGTTCTGGCTTGTGGACTATTGCTCAGATACCCTCCCTGAGTGTGGAGATGACAGCTGAATGCATGGTGGCCCCTTCTGCTCTCTTGGAGACTGTCAGTGCTGCCCCAGAGCTGGACGAAGGGAGCAGGACCGTAGTGTGCGGGCTCTGACTGGCAGCAGTAGTTCATGTTTGTCTTCACAGCCCAGTCACGAACCAGAGCACTGGGTTTGTGGCCCATCTTGCCATTTCCTCCTGCATCAAGCTGGGGGAGAGTGCAGTAACATCCCACGCCTTGCAGAAGGACAATAGCCAGAGCACAGCTCTGAACTTGGTACTGTGGTAGTTGGGAGCGAGGATGTTCCAGTCCTCTGCCTGCTGCAGATCAAAGAACGTCCTCCTCCTCGCTCCTTCCTGAGCTGAGCTCATGAGTTCGGTTATTCATTGCTGAACAATAGGACAGTGAACATTAAACATGTCGTGTTTTCTGCTATTCCCACTTGGTCTGTACAGTGGAATGTGAGAAGGTGGTGGGGATGGTTAGTTACTTCACAAAGCCAGGAGAATAGATGAGGAACAAAGTGAATTCCTGCTGTGGTTCTCTGTGGGAAATAACAGTTATAAGCAGCTTAGTCTTGGTCATAAGCACCATTGAATGGAATCTGTTACCACAGTAGAACCAGAAGGGTTTCTATTACTGAAAGCAGAGGAAAAAAAAGTACCTTTGTTGTATCTGAGAGCAATGCAATGAAGTTTCTGTGTAAGAATTCAAATAACAAAACATGATAGTTTCTACCACTTAGTAAAAACACCATGGATAAAGGTAGTCTCCTAAGATAAGTAATGTATTATGTTTTGGTTTTCTACTTTTCTCTAAATCAACTGCAATTAAAAAATTCTTTATCTTTCTGAGTAGGTGGTATCTATTAATATTTTAATTGGGGATAGGTTTTAACTCCGATCAACAATATTGTTACTAGCTAAAAATGCCTGACTGAATACGTAAGGTCCAGGAAGACAAGTTCTATTCCCTCAGCCTCTGTGCTTTTCTTTTCATTGACTTCGAGATGCCCACACACAGCTTTCAGATGAGAAGCCATTAGATGGGCTAATGGGGCATTGAACTAACCTAAGGCAATGTACGTAGGGAACGGCTTCTCTCTCAACATCTTATTAGAACTCCCTCAAGTATAACAGGCAGGTCGAGGTAATTAAGCTAAAAATGCAAATAAACCTGATGTGACCATTTTTATGCCAAGTGGCCAGCTAAAAATAAATACCCGCTTGGCATAAGTTGTTTCCATGGAGCAGGGTAAATACCAGTTCACTGCTTATGGCAGGTTCATGATCTCCTGCTGTGGCCCAGATTGAAAGGTGAAGGTTCACAGTATTTATCCTTTCAGAAAGTGTCTGGGGTCCTGTTAGAGGAAAGAGAAAAAAGTTGGACAATTTGGTAGGTTGTTCAAGTCATCTTCCCATATTGGGCCAACTGCAGCAGAAGGGGGACAACTGTTATCAGTGCTGGCCCTGTGAGGACAGTAAAAATGAATTGATGGCTCTACTCCAGTTCTTAATAGAGCAACTTGTTCTAACTGTGCCTCTTTGTAGACTCTACATAGGAGAAATGTTTGGCAGAACATAAAGGATTAACTACTATTATGCCCTCTGAAAATCTCTTGACTCTGAGGAGAGCATGATGAGCACGTTGGAAGCAAGACTGTCATGCAACAGCTTGTCTTCCAAGCTCAGCGTCAACTGAGAGGGAAATCAGTCCCTCAGTTTTCACAGGCAATACAGCATTCTCCTGAAACCTGGTCCTCCATATACCAGTGGAAGCTTTGCCACTGGCATCTGTGGTTCTGAAGTTAAAGGGCTTTCATTTTAGTCATCACACAGCTGCTGATAGTGGTGAATGAAATCACCTTGTGAGCCCCTCACGATAATGACTTTGCATATTGCCCCTGTTTGTGAGATCCCTGACTTCTCCTTGGGTCTCTAAGGATTCCAGTGCACAGCTGATGGTGAGCTAGTTTCTTACTGCACTGGTTTTGAAGAGGAACAGTCTTCCTCATAGCTCAGCCCTTTCCTGAGCAATTGAGAGACCTGTGCAATTTTTCCTGCACTCACGCTTTCTCTCAAGCATGCCAACTTGTGATTTGGGCAAGTTGTGTTTACATTAAATTTTATTCTCTCTGGGGTTTTTCATTCCGCAACTGTCTAGCAAAAGTTCACAGTAGAAATTTGCTTGATGCCGAGTGCCCTCTCCTCCTGTTGGCTTTAAAACAACTTATGGGGTTCTAAGCTTCTTGCAGGATCATGTGCCATCATTTATTTGACACAACAGTCTATTTTGCATAATAAGATTTACAACATCAAAGACAGCAAGAATATTCTTTTTAATAAAGAGAATGTGAACCCCTTACATACTTAGGAAAAACATTCATATACTGTATGTATTTTTCATGTACTGGAATGCTTGCTATATAACAGTGTCTAGGGATTTAAATGAAAGCTGACAACAGAAATATCCTAGACATACCTCTTTTTTAAATACGTCTAACTTCTTTTAGCTGCCTGCCTTTTGGCTTTGCTTTGTCACAACAAAAGCCAAAATCTTAGAACTACTTTGTTTACAGGATTTCCAGGGTACTCCAAATCATTTCTGTGCCTGGTGGAAACTCAATAAAGAGATACGAGAGCTTTGTCAAATATGCACCAAGGAGAAGAGATCTGGCACTGTGGGGTTTTCCCTCTTAGTGAAGCGGTTGCATCGCTGTTGACTTGAAATCAGGCAAAACCTGGCCCTTTCCTTTACAGCTTTTGTCCAAGGAAGGAGCCATGGAGTACAGACTGTGTTTCACTGATCTTGTGGGTCCTGCTGAAAGGGCACGGTCACCCCAGGGATGTATTTGGAGGGCAAGGTGGGGAGACCTGCCCTGCATTGCCTTTGCGAGCAGAGACCTTGTTCAGTCCATTTGTCAGATAACGCTTTCTTGCACAGCAGTGCAGAGGAGGTTGAAACAAATCAAAGAGTATGAGTAAGATGCGTGCTAGTGAAGTGATTAAATACACCAAGTGTTAGATCCTTCCCTCCTTCCCAAGAAGAAGACAGTGACATACAAAGGGTGGAAGAGGTAGACTTGTAACCTGTAATATCGGTGGACCAGGGGGTCAGGAAGAACCGCTATGCAATGCAGGGATTTTTATAAGTTGTTTAAAGAGTTGTTTGGTGAACAGTAGGAGTAAGGGGTTAAAGTGAAGTGCAGAAGTCAGACTAGTTGATTAAACCAAATAATTTTCAATATATTGCTCTCTAAAAATTTTAGACTTCCCATTCACTGGAGTCCTTTAAAGTCCTTTGCTGTTTCAGTGTCCTCTGTCATGCTTCTCATAACCTTGTGAAATGGACTGGCTCTGCAACCTGAACAGACTTTCTGGCAGCTGCAGTACCCCAGAATTGTGCATTTTGGGATTTCGTAGCTAAAAGAGATCCATGGCAAAAAATATCTTAATCTTTTTTTTCTTTCTTTCTTAATTTTTAGACCATTTCAGTGCAAGAAACCACTTATTCTTGCTATGTCGCACATAGTTGTAGGGTTAACTAATTTTGTTAAGAGCTTGAATGTGCTTTTAAATACACTCTGGAGAAAAATTTTGCCATGGCAGGAAATGAAGATGATGAACTAATCAGTTGTCTTTGTCACTGGTTTTATGGTTCATTTTTTATGGTGCTGTGTCTTTATGAAATTGTATGAAATGTATGAAATTGTCCTTGTTTGCAAGACTCTTCTAAAATGTTTTGGAATTCTTATTTGCAAGCCGTATTTCAGCTATAAATACATCGGCAGATTAGAATTTCATTGCTGCAGTTTTTCCTAACTGCCTCAAGCACAATCTTCATGCAAATGGAATAATCCCTTCGCTTTGCAGTCTCTAGGTCAAAACTGGAAGAATATTTGCAGGGAACTGCCTGCCTTCTTTAGCTGGCTCCTGGAGAAGAACAGTCAGTCAGTCACTGGAACAGCTCGTGACATATGTTTGGCAGCAAAAGTACCCCTGATTCCAAGTTCCTGATTATACTTCCCAGCTATGGTTGGCCCTCTTCCTGGACACTCAATAGCTTTTCTTTTAGTCATTTTACACCCTACAGAGGTAGTCTCTTTCTGCTGAGATTTTCCTGTAGGTTTTTTTTTATTATTGCAGAAGACATGATCTCTCCTGTGTAGTAGTGGGAATGTATTGGGATTCCCTTTGGCTGAAAGGGTGGCTGGCAGAAGACAAGTACATTTATTCTTAGCAGAGGGAAGTGTGAGCTGGGGGAAACAGCTCAGGAGAAACCTGATGTTTGCCAGGAGCCTTCCTTTGCACTGCATGGAGCCTCCCAGCTCTGCCTGCTGCTGTGGAAGTCAGGACTGTGCCATCCCTTTGTCTCAGACACCCTTGTACCCACACCCAGCCTTATGTGCTTAAGCAGCAGATTTCTCTAGCACCAAATGGGTTCTGACCCTTTTCCCAACTTGGGGTCAAACTTCCATTCCTGGCTGCAGCATCCTGTGTTTCTGAAGACCAGGATGATGAAAACCACCCAGACCATTTAAAACCAGAAAACGAATAGCAACAAGAGAAACCTCAGAATGCAAAGACGTGACTGCCAGAGGTAATTTAAGATAAAAAATGGCTCTTGTCTAGCAGCTCCTTTATAACACATAGTTACTGTCCAGAATATCTCAGGAAACCATTTTGTATTCTGCTAGAGTAAACTTAGATAGCAGATTTATCTTTAAAGGTTAGGAGTTATTTGAGAAAGTTTCATTTCGTTGTTGTATTTAAACCAGAACATTCCTGTCTCTTTGTCATCTAACTGTTTTATATATTAAACTAATTACTTTAGTGAGGCTAAGTTAAACAATTATTAGTCAGACTGCATATCTGAGTCTCCTTATGGCATGAAGATAAAAATCCAGTCATCCCATGTTATAAACTCTTCAATTCTCTTGCCACGACTTCCCCAGAAAAGGTTTAGGTTGTTTGGTTGTTTATATTCTTTGAAGAATATGAAGGTTTTGCACTTCAGACAGCCCATTTCCTTTTTTAATGGGAAAAGCTCCAAGCACTGCTTTTCAAACAGGAGAAAGATTATTTTTGCATATTTCTGTTGAGCAGTTAACTGGAAAGCATGGATTCTCCTAAATTTCTTCAAGATGAAGACAGATACCCTTCCTGTTTTAAATTACTTACGACAATTAGTGGTTTGAGATGATGATAGTAATGTATAAGTTGTTTTATCATTTTACCCTTTCTATATGAATGAGTTTGGTGCACTGTCCCACCTAAAGTTTGCTATTGAACTTAGGGTATTTGAACTTGAAAGTTTTTTTGTAACAAAGAAGGGCAAAGGAATCAACTTCTCATGTAAAAACATTTGAAGGAATGGGCCCGAGAGTAGACCCAGTGATAAGTCAGTGTTGAGAATAATGGATTTAAGCATAGGTTAAAAGAAGGCCAGATCTTCAGTTAGAGATGATTGTCTGGGCCCTTAAGGAAAGAAGTGATTGAATTAAAGGGACAAATATTTAGTTGTGCTGCAGAAAAATGTTTTGAACTTTCTCCCTAATCTTTTAATTTTGTATCTGCTGATGAGCGTAGGTCATAAAACTATTTAATGAATGCAAACTAAACATAACCACAACTTTACAAACTAAATATGACCACAACTTTACAAAATATCAAAGCATTTTTGCATGTGGAATCATGCAGTGTGGTCTGGGAAAGGATATAAATGCCTATGTAATTTCTAAAACCTTTAGTTTGAGGAACAATAAGTATTAAGTACATGTAGGGCACACTGATACATGGGGACATCCAGGTCGTATTGCAAGGGCAGAGGGTCTTCTATTTCTCCTTGCTATTCTGGGTGTTCAGGGCTGTGGATGACTAGATAGGGAGGGAGACCAAAACTTCCATCTTCGCCCAATAGGATGATAAATAATTTTGTGACACCTCTTTCATAGTCCTTTAGTAGAATAACATGATTCAGCACTTGACCAAATTTCCAGTATCTGCCAGCTTGGCAATTTTAATCACAGCGATGAAGCGTGAGGTCCAGATTGCAAGACATGCAGAGAATGATTTGAAGATAAAAGTGCTGTTATTGAAAATTTTCAGGATTTCAGATTTAGAATAAATTGTTTTGTTTTATTAAGTGGAGACTGTTAGCTGTATGGGCCCAAGGCAGCCAGGATGTTCTTACTAAGAACCAGTTCTGGAGGAAGTGAACTTCGCCTCCAGCATGTTCTTGGTTCATCATATTCCATGGATGATTCATCAAGGACAGTTCCTGCTTTCTGTTAGTTTAAAAAAGAAAATTAAGCATCCCAGCATCACCACCACTAAAATGTGTTCTATGATGCTCAGACATGCATGTTTTTAAAAAGAGCATATACTTTTCTTTTTCTGATTTCTGTTTTTTTTCTAGTGCTAACCTCCTTTTCCTTTCCATTCCTTTTCTTCCCTTGTTTATTTGAACGACGAGTGCAAAGCAGAAAATAGCTTTCTGGCAGTAAATGCTTTCTGGCATTGGAACGTATTTGATGGTTAAGTTAAGAATGAAAAATATGGGGTTGGAATATGTGGTGGCTGAGCTGCCCTGCTGGCTGGGCACCTTCCTGAATGGCCAGATGTGTCTTGCTGCCTTAGATTTATAAGGTGGCATTTCTGCAGAAGGGGGGGAGAAAATACTCTTTGTAAATGGGGATGGGAGAGGATCTGAAAAAGAGAAGCTGTTTTTGCTTTGGGTTTTAGATGCTTTCTGAAGTCATCAATCATTTCTTGCCTTCTAAAAGACACCACCACTGAAGAAAAGAGTGATACCTTAGAGATTGCCTTGCATGGCACTTCCTTCTGCAGAGTTCACTGCTGTACCAGAGCTTTCCTCTTGCATGTCTGGAGAGTGTCTGGCCCACAGAAGCCCCATGCTAATGGAGCCATATAGGCCACAGTACATTAATAATATTAATGCTAAGCTACCACATCTTCGTTATGTTTCCTGTGCTGTGGAATTACCCTCTTAGCCAGATAAGTGCCTGCTTTCCACTTTCCATTCTCTGCAGAAGTGAGATTCCTTTCACTGCTCACTAGCTCAGAGACAGACTTTGAACATGAATTTCTCCTGCAATTGCCACAGTGGGACAGCCCTCGCATACCAGTGTAATTTGCATTGCTGTCTGAGGACACTTCCATGGTTTAAGCACTTCAGGAGCCACAAAAGCAATTTATGCACTGGGCAGCCAAGTGTGCTCTTTGCTGTACCCTGCTGTGCAGATCTCCCTACAAAACAGAAACCCTGTGTACTGCCCCACCTTCGTCCTTCAGCCTCCTCCCCAGCTACACTTGCCTCTGGAAACAGCTTTCAACTCAGAGCTCTCTGCAGAAATGCCCTTCGTTCCTGGAGTAGTCTCTGTCTCCTTGGGGCAGCAGCTGTGGGGCACGGGGGTGTGGGGAGCTGGGAGAATGTTCAGTCCCTCTCTGTCATGATTAGGTTAGTGCACACTGGGAGCTGTAAAATGGTACTGGTGATGACCTTACACTCCCACATAGGCAGCCTGACACAGAACGTTTCCCGTGTGTTCCAGTTTGGAGACAAATTTAGGAGAAAAGCACCCCTGACAGAGTGTTTTCTTTAAAGAGAAAGGGCTTCAATAACTCCCTTTTCTTCTGCCAATGAGAGAAATAGATATGCCCATGGGGTCAAAGTGGAGGGAGGAAAAAGTAAAACTGTTTATTAACAAAGAAAAAACAAAGGGGTGCTGCCCGCAAGGCACAGAAAGGGATTGAACTCAAGACCTTAACCCCCCCAACCACCAGACCGCGTGGCCGAGAGGCAAAGATGGCAGCTGCTTCTCTTTGCCTCTGGGGAGAGAGAAGAGTTCGCACTGCAGAGGGAACCTGTTGGATTTCTGGCGTGGGTCTCCTCCTCACAGCAGGCGAAGTTGGTGGAGTTTAATGTCCCTTCTTGTGCTGGCTCAGCTTCTCCGAGGTCTCAGGTGCGAAACGGCTTCTGCTGGCTCCCTGGATGGGCCAAAAAAACCCAAAGCTAAGCTGAAACAGGTCAAGGAAGAGG